>PVKM010002830.1:0-61719 GCA_004027735.1 Carollia perspicillata
TGAGGTTTCTATGAAACCCAACTGTCTAGAAAGCTGACCTTTATTCCTCTAAGAATTCCACCGACTTCTATTTTCCATTTCCACTGGGGTTTCTATGGCATATTCTGTGTGTTTCATAGTGTTCGCGCACCCTCCATCATAGCCTGGTGTTGTGATTAGAAGCCTTTGTGGTTTTCTGCCCTGCTACGTGGTGATGCCTCATTACTGCAGGGTTGAGTCTGTCCTCAGTGGCCAGACACTGTTTTTTAAGGCGGTCTCTTTCTTTTTCTGCTGCCATCAATTTTGTCTGTCTCCAGCATTTCTCTTCTTTCTAATTCTCTGCCTCTCGTCTGCCATGAGCCGGGAAAACACTTAATTCCATGCACTAATTGAGATGAGTGAGTACATGAGCCTTAGTGTATTGGTTTGGGAACACCTAGTTTAGCCCATTTTTTTTTTCTGGGCCTGTGGTAGATTCTGAATGGTTGAGATTAAAAGGTAGCACATTTTTTAATGTGTAAAATAAATGTGACTTCTGTAAACCTGGTGTTGGACTTGTTTGCTTTGCTAGCTTTTAGTGTATGTGTTTAAGAGAGTGGGCTTTGAAGACCTGGCCCCTGGGCTTTGAAGCACCCCGCTCTACCATTTCCTAAGTGTGGGATCGGCAACAAGGCTTTAAATCTGCCCCTTTTCCCTTCTCTGTTAAACAGCACCTGCCTCACAGTGTATTGGGGAGGAAAAACGACTTGTACACGTTAAGTTTTTAAAACAGTGCCTGGCACAAACTAAACACTCAAGTAAATATTCGTATGATGTGTTAATACTTTCCAAACTGAATCACAGTCATATTTTAAAACCCTTTTAGTGTTCAGCTCTGCACATTAGCATCAAATAAAAATAGCAAGCATCACTCTGGTGGTCGACATTGAAAAATGCTGCCTATGAAACTCTTTTGATAAGAGCAGTTTCAGTGAACCTTTCCGAGTCCTATATAATAAGATTCAACGAGATCCTTGTCTGTCATAAATCTATGTGGTGACAGAGCCAAAGCAATATTTTTCTTATCTTTAGCAATATGAGAGCTAATATTCAAATGCTGAGCGTTGAAACTGGGGAGAAACAGCTTCCGCCATCGTACATCAGAGCCCGCCGGGTGTCGGTGTTGGTCTCAGGCTCTCTCACCGCCGTGTGGAGGTGGTGGCTTTCCTTCTCAGTGGAACTTAAAGTAGTAGATCTCGCTCTGTTATATTGCGATTTAAAGAGCTATAAAATGATGCATGTGTGTTGGTTGTGAGTTACAAACAATTTTTTCATTCACTAGGGTGGACCGTTTTCACACTGAAAGGGCGTTGGATACACGCGGTTAAATCTCTGTCGCCGTGACGCTTTGCAGATGCACGTGGCTTCACTGGCAAGGCTGGATGTGGAGGCCCGTGCTGCTCTTCAGTGACTGGGCAGCCTCCTCCACTTGCAGTGGCTTACTTTCATTACTGATTGTTTTTGCTGCTTCCTTATTGTATAGAGTTGTTCTGAGAGTCAAATAATATTGAATGTGATGATAAATGTGAAAGCTGGAACTGTGTAGTATCCTAGTGGTCACGGCGGTAGGAGAATTCTGCCTCTGTCTTACCACTGTTCACCTCGCATAATTCTCTCCTCCCTCAGAGCCATTCGTGCTCCTCAGAGAGGCCCTGGGAGATTTGTGCTGCTTCCCTGTTATCTGTCCTTGGGCAGGTCACCTAAACCTCTGTGTGTCTGTGTGCAGCCTTACTCCGAAGATGGTCATAGTTCTATTGTTGTATTCATACAATATATAAAGTATATAACTAAATGTTTATGAATAATATAGTATTTCTGTTATAGTACAGCAGGCTCTTAAATAATATCGTTTTGCTCAACATCTTTTCACTATAACATTAATGAGATGTTTATGTCACTTAGCTTGTGGCAAAATTGGTTTTGTTGTATACGCTTAATGCCAAACAACCTACTGATGATGTTAATTGAAGAATTGCTATGTATACATTTATAAATATTTCTAATATAGGCCAAATCACAAGACTAGATTTGCACAAGTGGCAGAGACAGCATCATATGCTGTTACAAGATGGATTTGAGGTCAATGACAACAATCTCTAGTAGCAACCCTGCCACTTATGAGTGTTTATAGAGACTTGGGATCCTCATCTGTCTGAACCTACTTCTTAAGTTTATAGTGGAATAAGGTATACGAGGCAGGACCCCCAAAACAAGACTAGTTTCTGGAGGGCAGGCCCCTTATAGTACAGGCTTCTCCTGCTAGATGAGTGTTCTAGGAACCCATCCGTGTCAGTGTGCCAGGTGGTATTGTTGTGAGAGGCTGCATTCAGTGAATTTTTTTGAGACTCTTTAACCATGTCTGCCCATTTCATGATGGGTGATTTGCAAGCACACCTGCCAAACAGTGCTGAGTGTTCAGCAGTTTTTGAACAGAAAACAGCATGACCCTCATGCTTCCCATTCACCAGATCTCACCCTGAGCAACTTTTTTTCTTTCCTTGGATGAAAAAAGTCCTCAAAGGGAAATGTTTTGCTGATGTGGAAGAGGTGAAACAAAAAACAGCAGAGCATTAAAGGGCATCAAAATCGACGAGTTCAAAAACTGTTTTGAGCAGTGGGGAAAAAGTTACTATAGGCGTATTGCTTCAAATAGAGAGTACTTTGAAGATGACCAAAGTTTAAACATGTAAAAATAAATACACAATTTTTTATAAATAAATGCCTCTTTTGCCCCCTCACCCTTGTATAGAGCAGCCTTATACTTTCTCAAGGAAGTAGTTGGTTCATCAATAAGTATCATTTCCCCCTTCCAAGGTATCCTTCCCAAGATGAGCTTTGTGGATCCATACAGTATTTCAATATTTCATAGCTATGTTTGAGCTTTCAAAGCATTCTTGTGTTCTTTCATGCACATGTCTTGGTTTTCCATCGAAAGTAGGGTCCACAAGATCACAAGCCTGGCGTTCAGCCTCTCTTACATCCCCCACAGTGCCTGGAGGACCGTGGTGGGCCCGGGCCCAGGGTCATGGACAGCAAGGGCAGGGAGGTGTGGGAAAGCAGTCAGCAGGGGCACACACTGTCACGGTGCTCACCTCCCGCTCACCAGCAGTGGCAGCTCAGGGTCATCCTGGAAAGGAAGAAGCGGCCTTGTTGCAAAACATTCTGCCCATGTGCTGTGGCAACTAGATTTGTCCAAGGTTCTGCAATGAAAATGGGAAGAAGGCTAGAGGCTTCAAAAATTTCACAGTTGCCGAGGTTCATCGAAGGGAATTATTCAGCCGTTTTGTGGTGTTTCTTTCTTTCAAGGAATTCCTCCTATGAGTGGAACAGGAACACTGCAGATCTATTTACTTGATATTAATGACAACGCCCCTCAAGTATTACCTAAAGAGGCAGAGACTTGTGAAACGCCAGACCCCAGTTCAATTAACATCACAGCACTTGATTATGACATTGATCCGAATGCTGGACCATTCGCTTTTGATCTTCCTTTGTCTCCAGTGACTATTAAGAGAAATTGGACCATCACTCGGCTTAATGGTAAGAACAGGTTAATTATTTGAATATATATGCAGTTGAGAGATTTTGAAGCCTGGAACCAAAAGTTAATTTTAGGTGCTTTTTAATCTCCTCATTAAATATATTTTAAAAGCTACTTAAAGTTTAAATAAGATATCAAAGCCCTTGAAGTCAAAAATGTCTTCGCAATGCAGCATAGTTATAGTCTGTTTAATATGTAGTATTTGGTAGTACATACATTCTAGAAAATATTATATGTTTCGCCATATCATGTATTAACTATCAAACTGTATTTTTTTACATAGGTGATTTTGCTCAGCTTAATTTAAAGATTAAGTTTCTCGAGGCTGGGATATATGAAGTTCCCATCATAATCACAGATTCGGGCAATCCTCCCAAATCAAATAGCTCCATCCTCCGTGTGAAGGTTTGCCAGTGCGACTCCAACGGGGACTGCACAGATGTAGACAGGATCGTGGGTGCAGGGCTTGGCACGGGGGCCATCATCGCCATCCTGCTCTGCATCATCATCCTGCTCAGTAAGTGCTTTCTTCGGCTCTTAGATTTTAACTCTTTTCACTTCTGGCATGTTTGGCAAAGTAATTTATTACCATCACCTTTCAACGTAATTTTAACAACTCTCTTTGACCCGATTGGCAAGAAAACGATAAGCATTTTACTGCCAATCACACATGGCTCAGCCAAGTCCACGTTGAAACGAGCAGAGCCCTGAGTGCCGGGCACGCACGCACCTGCTCGCAGCACACCCAGCCAGCATTCGTCTTCCGAGCCCCGTGGCCGTTTCTGAGGCCAGGAGCTTGGGGAGCCTTAAAAAACTCTTTCTGTAGAAACATGTTAGACTGTCCTGACTTTGAGCACGTGTCTTATGATTCGAGTATGAATTTATGGCACGCAGTGGATGATTTAGGGAAATAAGTATATTGCTTTCCTTTCCTTTCCTTCACATGAAGCACAGTCAGCAGCCTGCTCCAGTCATGCAAGGATCAAGGTATTTGTTTCTGAAGGACTGCGTGAAATGGTGAAAAATTGTACTTGGTGTAGCACGTTTGATAATAGAAATGATTACACAGCTCAATAAATTCTCTGTCTTTCGAGCAAGTCTAGATTAAGGAATAGCTCCTTTTTAAGATACTTTGCAATCTTTGGTTCAATGGAATGCAAGAAATTAACCACCGGAAAGTACTTCAGGAGCCACTTCTAAGCTTGCAGGTTAAAAGGATAAATTGCCTGGGCTCTGTGTTTTATTGTGGAAAAGCAGCAGGACGTAGTTTATTGTGGGATCATGCTAGACACCACTCACTTTCTTGAAACTGTTGCCCATTTCTTTTACATTTTTGCCAGTTACAAGTGTTCTGGTAATTTAGAATTCTGTCCTTTTATCCTAAGCAATTACTATAGAAGCCTGAGCATTTTTTACTTCCCGTGTGGAGACTACTTTGACTATAAATTGAAACCTGCATGCTATACTAATAATCCACTTGCTAGATTTAGCCCTGGAACAATGGCAAATGAGATCATGTATCTGGCTTTAAAGGGAGGATATTTACTTTTATGGCCAATAATAAAAAATGTGCTCAAATAGGAGTCATTAAATCTTTTGCTTCGGGATGTAAACTGATATCTCCAGATTTTAGAGAGAAAGCGTTCCTAGATATGCACTTAGGGATATGTTTCAATTTTAACTAAAATGCGGCATATATGCCAACCTTATCAAGAAAGACTTAGATATGATGGATTATGTCATGAAGAAGTGACTATAGCATTTGAAGGAAGATGAATTGGTGCTGATTTTAACATCAAACCTCCGGAAAATTTATGATTCTAAACCTAGCACAAACGTGTAAAGCATGAAAGCCTAATGTTATTTCAGTGCTCAGGCTAATCCCCTCGACTTCTTACCTGAAACCTGCAGTTTGATATGAAAGGGAATGCACAATAGTGCAGTAGAAAAAGACCAACCTTTGGAAATCAAAAATCCTCAAGCTCCAACTGCTGCTCCGATTCCAACGCACCGCCCAAGTCATCCTGGCAAGCACCTCCCCTCCCGGAGAAGTGCAGTTCTCCCTGAGCTGGGCAGTATAATAGTGACTGACCAACTTGAAAGAAATGGCAATTAAGTAACAAGTAGCGATTTAACGTACCATTACTTGTTGTTTTAGAATTTACACATCATTTTATTAAGGGTAAGAACTGCTAGCACGCCCACGTAGAAGATAGAAATAGTTAGTGTCCCCGTTTGTAGATGATGGAGCCGAGGGCAGGGGTTCACGCAGTGGGTTCACAGGACGCCAGGGTCTGTGCTCAGTCTTCACTTTCTAAACCCAGCGGTAGGGACTTGCTCTGTCTTGTCCCTCAAGATGAATGTGAGGCCAGCTATACACAATACAGTGAGAGATGCATTGCACATCTTCAACCCACATAAGTTATTAGTGTTGCAGACTATGGTTACATAGATCAAGTTTAAAAAACTACCATGTTATGCTTTTTTACTGTTTTTTTTTTACCCTAGTTCTCGTTCTGATGTTCGTGGTATGGATGAAGCGCCGGGATAAAGAACGCCAGGCCAAGCAACTTTTAATTGATCCAGAAGATGATGTAAGAGATAATATTTTAAAATACGATGAAGAAGGTGGAGGAGAAGAAGACCAGGTTAGCCATATTTTAAATCTTTACAATAAAATGTTATGATCATATAATCTAAAGAGTAGGACAAGTGTCAATACATGCGGTGAGATAATGATATCAAACTTCCTTTCTTTTATCACATTATTAAACACTTGGTGATTTTTTTCCAACATTTGCTACACATGTCTTCAGGTTTTTTCCAAAGTGTCCAAAGTCATATTGATTTTGTAAGAAAATCATTACCATTATTTTAAGGAGCCTAGAATGTAACTCAATTCTATTTGTACAAAAAAAAAGTTTTTTTCTTAATTGAATATCCAAAATATAAATAAAAGTAGTTTTTATATTGAGATTTCGATATTTATGTGTATAGAAGAAAAAGCACTAGGCTCTTCATTCCCTAAACATTTACCAAGCGATCTCAATGCACCAGGGACGGTCACAGTCTTTGGGGAGACAGAGATGGGTGGAGTCAACAAATACCTGCCCTCGAGAGTCTTACGTTCTCGAGAAATATTTGAAGTTGGAGACAGTGTGTAGTTCATCTTTGTGTCCGTAGTGCCTGTCGTGGTACCTGGCTTATCATTGGTCAGTAAACGATGAAGTTCCCGTCTGGCTGTAAAATAAAGTGAGCTTCTGTGTCACTGTGACACTCGGGGTGGCATTCTCGTTCAAGGAAGAGGGTGACCAACAGGGGGAAGTTATGTCGTTTCCAGTTACCAATGCAAACGTCAGGGGCAGAGCCCGGAACTCCTGGCTCCTGGATCGTCCTCAGTTACTTCAGATGGACTCTGTCTTAGGTATTTATGTGGACATCAGTGATAGGACCGTAAGCTTAAAGAAAGCAGATTTTCATGACCATATCTTCTCTTTCCCCTCTTTACTTTTTTGTGGAAATGATATATTGCTTTTTTGTTTTACAAACCACATTCACATTCATCGTGTTTGGTCTTCGTGGAAGGCTGCTGGAGGCTCCATTTTATATTTGGAGCTGGTTGCACGATATGGTCTCAGAGGTGGACTGGCAAAGCCAGAACCAAGCTCAGCTTCGGGCTCCCATGCTTGGTTTACCATATTCCCCAACCCTCTCATTTGGAAGAGTATTTCAAGCCTGCTGAAAACCTGACTTGCGTGGAAGGCTGTTTTGGATACTAATTAAAATGGCTCTACAAATATACCCCAGAGTTTCTTGCTTATAAGTGTCTTTGGATATTAAAATTCATGTTTGGCTTAATCCTTAATCAATCTCTCCTTTCACTTTCCTGAGCTGTGTTCAAGATTAGCAAATGTATGTTGATCGCATTATCTCATAAATCTTTTCCTGGTATTTTGTTTCATGTCATTGTGCATAATTTTCTAGGCATAAACTTAAACCTCACTCAATGAAGCTTCAGTAAAAATAGCAATAACTGAAAGGGCACCAGTTTTAACTGGTAGCTACATAGAATTGGAGGCTCAGAGGCAAGAACCAAGATATTTCTCAGCATCCGAGGGTCTGGACCAGGGCACTTGATGCCACCTAATCTGATTCTTTCTCTCCCCCACCCATCCCTCTCAGAAATTGTTTAATGAAATTTTATTGTAGTTATTTCAGGAAAGACTTACTTCCTTTATTGCCTTTATCCATTTAGCTTGATGCTTGAGATCAAATGGTAAAACCTACCCATTGTAAAGACTCATTAATATTATCATCATATTAATCCTTTTCTTTTCCTGACCTCTGAAGTTTTCTTTGCCACCTGATAAATTCTTGTGCATGAATATGTTGCTTCCTATCCACTTTCTCAATAGTTTGAAGATTTTTCTGGAACTTTCTTTATATTGTGCACTGTGGCTAATTTATTTAGTACCGGTCTTCTCGTGACACCCTTTTGTAGCCTCTTGTTTTTTTTTTTGTTGTTGTTTTTGTTTTTAAATGGCAGTTTAGTCCAGGTTTAAGAGCCTCTGCCCATCTCTGATCCTCTGTTATGATTTCCATTTATAGTTCTCGTTATAGAAAATGGCGACAAAATTGCAGGATGTGTTTTTTATGCATTCCAATCTTTGCCTCATAAGAACAGAATGAAATATGCAGTGTGGTACTGCTGCATCAAGGGTTCTGTCTCCTCCACCCCTAAAGTGGATCATGAAATCCATCCACTTATCTCCATTTCCAAGGCCACTACCTTAACTTAGGTCAGAATTGTCACCACCCTACAACAGCATCTTAATGAGTGTCCTATTTGTGTTTTCACACTCCCATCCACCCTTGGGAAATTATGAAATCCAAACTTCCTCCTTAGCATGATTCTCTGGCCTTGCACCCAAGCTGTAGTGCACCCCGTCTTGTACCAGGTAAAGACCAGCGGGAAAAGTCAGCGGTAGCCACAGACTCCCTCAGGAGGCGAATCCATCAAGGCTGTCTATCAGGGCCACTCAAGTTTCTTTCAAAGCCAGGGTGATATGTCCTTTTACAATTTAATGTTGTTTTTTCTTCCTGCTCTAACCACTCTTCCAGGGATAAAAGCAGTATGGGTCTTCTTTTCCAACCCCCGGGAAAGACTCATCAGGTTTTTTTTTTTCTCCCTCCCCACCCTCTCCCCTCTGTTAAATCTCATTATGTCCTCAGCTATCTTACGGTTTCAAAAATCTGTGATTTAGTAACTTATCTGGCTTGTTCTTGGCATCCAAGTGTGAATTATAATCTCATGATTTTCTGTATTCCAACCAGAAGCAGAAGGCTTCCCACAGGTTTAACTCATATCAACACAGGTTCACTCATATCGACAAGGAACGTTTCCAGCAACCCAGAAGCTTCCCTTGTACCCCTTGCCAAGTAGCATGCTCTCTGCCAAAAGTAACCAGTATTTTTTTTTCTATTTCTATCACCATACATTAACATTATCTGCTTGGATTTTATTATGAAACTGGATGTGATATAGTAGGTACTTTTCCTGCCTGGCTTACTTTACTTAACATTGTATCTGTGAGATTCATCCATGCTGTTTGTAGACATAGTTCATTTTTGTTGCTTCTGAATAATATTTTATTGTAAGAGTGAACCACATTTTATTTACCCATTCTACTACACGTGGACATTTGAGTTGATCCAAATATCTTGTCTAAAACTGCTAAGAACGTCCTCGAGGGTGTGTGTTGGTGCCTTCCCGTTGTTCTGCGCACAGACATTGAATGGCGCGGCCCCAGAGTCTGCACATGCGCAGCTGCAGTACAGGCCACTTTTCCGAAGCGACTGCGCGGTTCCCGTTCCCCTCCCCACCGCTGCGTGTGAGTCCCAATCGCCCGACAGCCTCACTAGTCCTTAGTGTTTTTCCATCTTTTAAAATTTTAGCCACTCAGTGTGTGTGCACGCGTGTGTGTGTGTGTCTTACTATGATTTAATTAGGATGTTCCCACGGAGTTCCTGCTTTGTTATCTTCTTTGTGAATTTTTTGTCTGTTTTTCTGTTGGGTTGCCTGTCTTTTTCTTACTGATTTGTAGGATATCCTTATATATTAGGAAAAACAGTTCTTTGTCAGATAAATGTATTATATATATATTCTCTCATTCTGCAACTTGGTTTTTATTCTCGTGATGGTGTCTTATGATAAACAGAAGTTTTTACTTCAATGTATCAATTTTTCATTATGTTTGTAAATTTATATCCTGTTTAACATAACTCCGTGTACCCCAAGGTAATGAATCACCTCCTCCCAAAATATATCTCTGATTCATCGATAGTGAATTATTCATTTGGTACCAGGTATGGACTAGAGTTCTTTTTTGTTTTCTTCCTCGGTGGATGTCCAGCACCATTTACTAAAAAGACACCCGTTTTCCATTGCACTGCAGTGGGTCATGTGACATAGAGCAGATGGTTATGGAAGCGTGAGTCTTCGGGCCAGCTTCCTGCTTCTCTGTGTGTTTTCATTACTATAGCTTTCTAATATATCCTTGGGTCTATTAGGATAAATTCTCCAACTCAATTCATGTAGCTTTTTCCCCAAGTTTTGTGGGTTTTATCATTTACCTCTTCTTCCGAAGGAAAAAAAAAAAACCCACTTAGTTAATACTCTTACTTTCCAAGTGAATTTATTCCAAATGCTTCTCCCTTTTCTAAATAAGATAGTGTTGCTTTAAATATTAAAATTATGGTCAGTTCCTGAGAAGTTTAGTTTTGTGAAATACACTTTCTATTTTCTATAAATAGAACGGTCACCTCTTAGAAATTCCCTCTCTATGCAGTAGTGTGCATTAAGCCTTTTTAGCAACAGAACATCATTCATCCTTTTTTCATTCGTTTATTTGAAGACATCATCTGTTACGCAGTGGGCCTGGGAAACGGATTGGTGCCATGTTGCATTCCAGACGAGTTTTAGTTGATTTTCATTACACGTAGCTGGTAGTTTATGGAGCATATGTCTTACCTCAAGATGTGGACGGAGGCTGTGCACATGGAGGCAGACAGAGCTTGAGGTCTCAGCCAACAACATTGATGAATGAGCAGATTTAAAGGGTGGGTAGATCTCAGGGGTCAGTTTAGGTAGTTGGTGGCTGCCTGTGGTTAGTCACAGGCAGGTCTGCCGAGCTGTTGGGGGAAAGCTATAACCCTGAACCCGAAGCTGGCACAGCCAGGCTTCCCATCTCCCTGCCTGGAGAAGGGATTCTACTTAAAGAGCTGACTGATGAGAAAACAAAGCGAAGCATCCTGAGCTAGGATTGGCCTCCCTATCTTCCCTGCTCCTGACTGGCCTCTCTATCTGTTTACATTTTGTGCCAAAGCACAGGTTGCTGGTTTCTTCCACAAAATAGCCGAAAGGGGCCTAGGAAAAGAAAAACAAAGAAATAAACAAACACGCCTGTCTAGCTTCTTTCTTCCCTTGAGCGTGGTAGACTTTTATCCGTGCTGTGGGTAGTCTGCTCACTTTGGGCTGTCAGGAGCCGCGGCTGGGCCATATTTGAAACTAGCATCAGACTCGCTCCTTTATTTCCTCACAGTGCTGTTGGCAGCCGGACAGACGCTTTTAGTATAAAATGTCCAGTCTCTTTTAAAAGGGTGAGGTTTCTTCTTTATCTGCTTCACGGCCATAATCAGCAGGGCTTTTGGTGGTTATCAAGTCATGTTTAATTACCCTCATTAGTAAATGTCCTTCAGTGCCCTTTTGGCCAGTGGGGCTGGCTGCAGATACTGTATCCCTTTTAATGATCTTTACATCTATTCCCTTGCATGTCGGCTTCTCTAATAAAATCAGGGTGAATGTGCAGCCATCCCCTTTCAGCCCCAGGGTAGGAAACAAACTGTTAGCTTCCTCCTTTCTTAAAGCTTAAGACTTAAAATAAGATTGCTCTTGTATTCAGGAAACATTTATTGAGTATGTATTATGTTTACAACACTAACTGGTGTTCACTTTACACGTCCTGTACCTAAACCCCTTGACACTATGCAGCTTCATTCTCCATAGTAGTAGCAAAAGCTGTTGTTTGAAGGTACCCTATGTATTAAGTGCTTTATGTACATTATCTCTTTTGACCCTCCCCCAAGTCCAGCAAACTAGGCACACACTGTTAGAAGGTAACAAACAGGGGATTAAACCCTAGTCCACCTGAGTGCAAAGAAGATGGTGCAGTAGCATGTCTTGTACCATTCTTGGCAAAGCTTAGTCTCAGCCAGGCAATTAAAACAGTGTCTTTCAGCATGTCATTTGAATGTATCAAAGAAGGCTCTCTTTTCTTTGAAGCGGGCTCGGGTACATCCGACAGCTTCCTCTGCTCTTAAAATTTGACTGGGGAAATGTTCCATTCCCAGGGTCTGGGCCCATTGGCGGGGACTCAAGACCTATGAAAGAAGACTCCGCCGTTCGTGCTAGGAGGTGTCACAGTGACAGTCAGCGGACACCGGGATCCTTTGGACCACAGTGTGTGGTTCAGCGGAGCAGTGGCGGCACGGAGAGCAGGCTTGTCGTCTCGACAGTCTGTCAGCTCATTAGAGATTAAAGCCAACGCCTGTGAGAGCTGGTTGTGACAGAAAGTGTGGTGGCTACTTAAAGATTCCATATCAGTTTTCTCTTGATCACTCGTGGATGTGGGGCCCTTGTTACCCATGCTGCCACTGCTGAGTGTAACATCACAGCTGGCTGTATTTTTTTCTCAGTCTCTTCAGACAAGGCCCAGAACCTCTCAGATTCAGTAGGTTTCATATTCCTGGACTGAGGACGCTCTGACTTCCTCAATTTAGTTTTCAGAGACTTGCTCTTGGCTAGTTTCTTCTACCAATCCTGATGGTTCAGGGGGCATGTCTGAAAGCTGGATTTTGTGTCATTTAAAGTCACAGTTCACATACTGTGGGTCTCTATTTATTTATTTATTTCAGTGATTTTTGAGAGAGAGAGAAAGGAAGGAAAAAAGAGAGACAGAAACATAGGTTTGTTGGATTCATTGGTTGCTTCTTGTATGAGCCCTGAGCAGGGATCCAGCCCTCGGCCTTGGCATCTAGGAATGGCACTATAACCAACTGAGCCACCCGGCCAGGGCCACTGCCAGTCTCTTTATACAAAGCCTATGGCTGTGTTTTTATTTTAACTTGTAGAATGTAAAAGTTGAAAAAGTTCATATAAATTTTGGATCTCCCAATTCTCTCAAAAAATGGAAAGATCTAGCAATATGGCCTGTGTTCTGATATGACAACAGTTATAGCAAACTAAATAGTGGCCTTTACTCTCAGCACAGCAAACGTGTTGGAGTAATTCTTTCTTCCTAATTTTTATACCAGGCTGCATTTATTGATTTATGTTATCAGCCTATCTTGTATAGATATCTGATTTTGCAGACTCCAATTCAATTATATAGTAATTACTAGGCTTTGGATTCACAAAATAGATTTCTACAAGAGGTACTGTAATGCTCTGAAACCATGGAATCATTTTCTGTAGCACTGGTTTAAAAAAGAAAGAAAATGGGTTAGCCACAAGTATATTTAGCCAGATATATTAGTTACAACAAAATAGGCTAGCTGCTGTAACAAACTCTAACATTGCAATGACCTAAGCCTAGCTGAAATGTATTTCTTGCATACTTAGCAGTGATTGGGGTTCGGGTCTCCGGAATTTGGGGTGGGAAAGGGCGGTTGGCTCCACTCCACACAGTCATTCAGGGACCCGGAGTGCCACTGGCTCCTCCATCTTCCCCTTGGGGCTTCCAGGGTCACCCTAGACATACGTACATGCAACCACTAGATGACAGAAGGGCAGGGAGAATGACTTGTTGGAGATTTGTATGGGCCAGGCCTGGAAGTGTCATGCACATCACTTCTACCCTGCCCTGGTCAGGGACTTGAGCTTAGAGAATCACCCCTGAGGTGCTAGGAGAACGCATTTTACCTCATCCACAGTAGGTTGCTAGATACTGTGCATCATTCCCACCCATCCGATATGCCAGAGAAGGCGATTCCCTGAACACAGACAGGGTTCTCTAACCCTGCACCCTGGACCAGTACTGGTCCCTGGCCTGTTAGGAACCAGGCCGCAGCAAAGCTCGCCTGAGCTCCACCCGCTGTCACCGTCCAGACCCCCTGTCTCCACCCTGTCCCCCTCTCCACAGCAGGAAGCGAGCAGTGGGTGGGAAAGCCAGCTTGAAGCTTGCTTGAGCTCTAGCTCTGAGCCCCACCCCACACCCTCCTGCTGCTTTTCCACAAAACAAAACTGGTCCCTGGTGCCAAAAAGGTTGGGGACCTCTGATAGCGGAGACATGGAAGGCCCAGCAGCTCAGGAAAATGGGACAGACAGTATGTGAGCATGAGAAACAGTATATAAGGCTCACCAGCAACCAGGAAGGGCACCTTTTCCTTCCTCGAGAATATGCCCGAACTCCCTGGTCTGCTGACGACTAATTGAGCAGGGCTCAGCACTGCACTTGGAGGGAGTCCACAGCTGATTTCAGGGCAGGGGAGTCACGACTGGAGATCTTTTCAGTGACCCTGAGTTCCAAACCCCAAAAGATCTGGCTGTAATTGCTGTCTGAGTTTCAGTTGGCTTTTTAAATGAGATGTATCTCTTGTGTTACTTGTGGGAGTTAGTCTAAGCATTTTAGTAGATAGAGCCCCAGAATCTCCATGACACAGAAAGCACATTCAGCAATGATCGGGTGCCTGAGATGCAGTAAGAACCCCCAGTTCCTCAGAGCCAGGATTTGGCTTTGAGGAAGGGGGACTCTGAGTGGTGAAGACTCTGAGTGATGAGGGCTTACACTTTGCTCTTCCACTTTGCATTTTAAAACTGCAGTAGGATGATCTTGCCTGTGCATCTTACCTGTGCCATGTCACTTCACACTTAGTCCATGGTCTTCACAAGCCTTAACTAGTTAGCCACCAAGATTCATCTCCAGACGTCCTCTCTTGCAATCCCAGGCTAAGTCATGTCTCTGCTCTGGGCTCTCACAGGCACCCACATCTGCCTGTATTTAGAGCTTTGTGTCCAGCCCTGGTCCTGACCTTAAACTCTATGAAAGCAAGGCTTGCCGTATTCACTTTGTATTCCAGTATATACAAATATACTCACACTCAGCAGACACCACAGAATGTTTGTGCATTGGACCCTCTTCCTGAATCTTTTAGTTTGTAAGTCTGTCTAGGTTAATTAAACCAGTCTACCCCAAACAACTTCACATTGCTTCTTTGAAATTTCTCATGTCTTCTGGAAATGATCATTGCATTCATCAATGTTAGCATCCGTCTCATACTTGCTCTGTGCCAGGCACTGTGCCACACTCTTAGTTTGCATGTCCTATAATCTTCCCAGCAACCCTATGCAGCAGATGCTGCTATAAGTTCAGTTGTCAAAATCAGGTTCATGTGACTTGAGAGGCCGAGCTCTGGTGTGCTGAGCTGGGGGTCATATGAGAGGTGTTTTATTTCATCTTGTTAGTCTACAGTAGGCAGGTACTACTGGCGACCAGTGAGGCTGGACAACTTAGCATAGTTTGTTAGATGACCACTAATAATCTGGTTTGAGAACAGGTCATGGGTAAGAGCCAATTAGTTGGTTAAACACGGTTTGCAAAATTGAGCACATTTTGACACTCCGGAGAAGCAATCTGAGCAGCCAAGTTATTTTTTTAAGTCAAGAATATAACCTGAGCAGCTGGAAGTAAAACATAAAATCCAGGCTGGGTGTCTAGATGGAGAGATGGGATGCAGATACAGGAAAGTCCCCTGAGACCAAACCAACCACCTGCCGGTGCCATGGGATCTCTGCCTGAGCCTGGGGCCACTGCGGGCTTCCTGTCCCCGCGTGAGCAACCCAGCCTGCCTGTCTCTGGACCAGCAGAGAGGGAGCTGTCTGCTTTAACCATGGTATATTTGATTCTTTGAAATAATTGTTTTACAAAATCATTCTACTGTATAAGCAAACTAACAGATGGCTAAATCTGGATATAACTGCGGAGACCACTTTCAACATTTTTATTGTTGGCTAAAGCACACTGTTAATTATGTTCCCAAGTTATTCATCTTTTCACACCCACCTGCAAACACCAGTTCACATTAGTTACTGAAAGAGTGGCACTGACTTCAGAAGAGGAAACTTTCTAGGCATTAAATACAGTTCATGTGCACATGATTTGCACATGATTTTTTGGCTGTTTCTGTCACTTCATGTGAATGAATACAATATTTTAAGTAACACATTTTGATATTTATTGTTCTTGACTAATCACCCATTTCCTACATTTAGTCTTAGACAAGTAGAAAACTATCAATATCCCAGTAATCAAATGATAAAGGTTTCGATGCCAAGTGTGTGTTAGCAGTATGTGTGTGTGGAGGGGAAGAGGGTGCTACCAGGTGTCAGAGTTCTACCATTTCGCCAAACCACCAACTGCTCGACTGTATAAACACAGTTGTATTGGAACTCAGCCATGCGCCATGCCCCTTGTTGACATTGTTTATGGCTACGTTCACTTTGCAAGAGCAGCAGAGTAGAGATACTGTGACAGAGATTGTCTGGTCCCCAAAGCCTAAAATATTTACCATCTGGTCCTTTACAGAAAAAGTTGGTTGACCCTTGCCATGGACTTATTCCATTCATGGAGTCATTAGCTTTTTTGTCCAAAGGTTGACTCCTCTGAAGATCTGCACAGGGAGTTTAAGTCATCGGCCCAGGTCACCATTCAGTGTGGTGGAGCCAGGATTCAAATTAAGGCGCTCTGATTTCAGATTCCATCATTTTAAATTGTAAGACTGTGCTTTCTTTGCTGTGTGGACTTTCTGTGGGGATTTATCTTAAAGGGAAAAAATGTCTTTTTAGGAAGCCAGAAAAGATGGGACGTAACCTAGGAAAGGATTTCGATGCTCTGTCACCATGTCCCTGACTGCACATTGCCATGTCTTTGTTACTTATTTTTAGGTTTCCTCCCAGATGGAGTAATAGGTCATGGTAAGATACAATAGCTTTAATCTTGTCTGAATAATGAAATTTTAATTTTTGTTAAGGAGAACTCGGAACTTGGGATAAGAATGTGGAATTGAAATTACATTTAGAAGACTACCCTTTTTGTCTCCTTGGAAGGGTAAAAAAAAATGTGCTTATCTCTGTAGGGCTGTAACCGAATTGCACGGAAAGAATGGGCAATCATGACATTGGATGAAAACAAAGTTCAGGTCCTGACAGGTGTGGCCCCATTGACTATGTGTTGTCCCACAAAGCAAAAGGTTACTGGTTCGATTCCCTGTCAGGGCACACTGCTTGGTTGCAGGTTCAGTCCTCAGTTGGGGTGTATACAAGAGGCAACTGATTGATATTTCTCTCTCACATTGATGTTTCTCTCCCTAGCTTTCTCCCTCCATTCCTCTCTGTCTACATTAATGATAAATACATAAATACAATTTTAAAAGATAATTAATTTCAGATTTAAGGACAGACATCTTTCTGGAGTCCCGTTACTCTGCTAGGCCGTGAAGTCTCTGCACAGCCCTGTCCTCCCCTCTTCCAGCAACATCTCCCAGCTGCATCCACCGTGGGACTCCACGTCTTTTGTGATTGATTATCAATTATATTGTTTTCATTATTTTCACACGTGTCCTTTTAAAAGACATTACACTAAAAGCTCTATGAGGTCAGTAACCGTGTCTGTGACCCAAGAGCCTCTTCAGAAGGATCTTGTTGAATGAAATTTAATCGAATAGCATTTGATGCATTTTCCCAAAAGAACATGTTATAATTTTATAATGGGAAACGAGTTGTGATAAAATTCAGTGGCACCAGTTTCTGAAGCAGAGCCATAACATTGCACCAAACAAGGAACCTTCGGCTCGTTCCTGAGCCTGAGCACAGGTTTTGAAAAGCGGCTGTGACAGGGCAGCAGCGGGGACAGAAAACCGTGGGGGCAGAAACAGAGAATGTGCGTCCTGGGGACTCAGCTACAGTCCCTGTGGGAAGTGGAGCACAGTCCATGAAAACAGGCTGGAGGACCTTCGTCTGCTTACTCCATCCCCCAGTTATTTTATCTCTAGTAGGTCTATTATTCAAACTGGAAATGTTTTTAGCAAACCTTCTATTTTGTGTGTGTGTGTGTGAGTGGGGGGTTGCTTCAATGATCCACAGAATCTAGTTAGTTTTCACATCATTCTCCTGTGTACATAGTCACGATCATAACTGTATTTCTCTGGGAAGAAAATCAGGTCATAGCGTAATTTACATAAAGCTTGCAAGGGTATGGGAGCCGCTTGTCAGCAGTCCTGCGGTAATGTATTGGCATCTTATCACTATTTTATTCAATTATTTTAATGCCAGCAGTGATGGAGGGTGAGATAACAATGTTCTGTTCTACCTTCCATTCCCTTCTGGGTCTCTCTGAAGAGTTTCTCCCTTGTGCCATCTTCAGCTTTTCTCCAGATAACTTTTTTTTCCTTCAGGATTTTGTCCATTCACTTTTATATTAGTATTTTTATTTCTGTCTGTCTCAGATATTAGAAATGTTTGCCTTATCTAAATGAGAATTTTAAAGTCACTGGTCTTTGCTACTACAAAAAAAAAAAAACTTCCGCTTGCACAAGCCTTGGCCGAGGAGGCAGCAGAGCTGGCCTTCAGGTAGCATCACTGGTTCTCACCAGTGGAGGCTGGGAATGGACCAGGAACCTGCAGTGCCCTCCCCTTCCTCCCTGCCAGGCCCTCATTGGAACTTCCCAACTAAAAACCAGTGAGGTTTGTTTTAACCAACAACCCGCCGTGCACAGATCAGAGTGCTAGGCCTCTGCCGAGTGAGCATAACCGCCTTGAACGTCCTTCTAGCTCTTGAACCCCCTCATGTTTCTCCCTGAGCATACTCTGATGCATTTCTCAATGGCCTTCAGAACAAGGTGCAGCTTTTTCTGTTTACTTATTTTGCTTGTCTGGTGGTGTCTGTCTTATCTTTCCATACTCCTTCCCTGAGTCTGTGACCTTGGGCAAATCATCAGCCTCTCTGCGGTGCTGTAATCAATGAAATGGTGCAACACCCACTTGGAAGGATTTTTGCCTGGTGTACAGTTGATCCTTGAACAAAACAGTGGCAGGAGGGGGATGGTTAGGTGTGCTGATCCCCCCGCACACTCAAAAATCTATAACTTTTACTCTCTCAAAATTTAACCACTCATGGCCTTCTGTTGACTGGAAGCCTTGTAGATAACATAAAAGATCAGTTAACACTTATTTTCTGTGTTGCATGTCTTACACACTATATATTCTTACAATAAAGTAGGCTAGAGAAAAGAAAATGCTACTAAGAATATTGCAAGGAAAAGAAAGTGCATTCGCAGTATTTATTGCAAAAAGTTCACATGTAAGTGGACCTGTGCAGCTCACACCCACGCTGGTCAAGGGGCCACTGCCTGTGGAACGTCACATGAGAAAGCACCTGACGTAATTGCTGACGGGGGACGGGCGGCACGGAGAGCTCCGCTGCCTTCTCCGCACTCTCAGAGCTGGAAGTGGCATCCGGCGCCAGCAGGCATTCCTGAAATACTTGCGGAACACTAAATGAATGTTTTCATCCCTCTCCAAAACAGACTTAATTGCACAATTCGATGGATTTTACCAGCAATGCAGCTTTCTGAAATTTCTGCCTGGGATTCCAGAATTTCAATTTATACCAGTACAGCATTTTATTTTATATCACATAACCAAATGCCTTTAGATAGATTCGTGGTACCATTTTCTGAGCCAGTTATAAATTATTGCAAGTCAGTGGAACCAAGCAAGAAAAGCTGGAACCGGAGTTTCAGCTGCTAACTTCCTAATAACTCTCCCAGAATTATATGATCTTGTAAGACATTTTCAATCAGAGATGGGGGGGAGTCACTACTTTTCACTACTTGCAGTGTTAATATTTTAAAAACACTAATTCCCTGCCTACTTCTAATGGTCGTTGCTGAATAACACACGTTCTCAGTTAAACCAAAAATTTCCTTTGTTTGAAAATTAAATTTCTTTGGGAAGTTAACACTGTAAAGGTTGACAATAATACAAATTTTCAGATCCACTTTTTCTCCAGAGAGTTTTAGGAACCAACTAAAGAGTTGTTGTTGGATTGTTTCTTTCTTAATCTTCAGAATTAAGGCCATGAACCCCATGACCTTGAGCATGGCCTTCAGTCTCTGTAATTCTCTTTGTAATTCTCATCCTACATGCTGTAATTTGTGTAAGTAAAGCATCACAGGATTGTAAAGATGTATAATTTAGGAGGTTTGCGTAGAGTGACCCCTTATCAAAAGGCTTAAAATTGGACCCTGAGGTCAGGACCTCTGTCATATAACAGAGACAGATGTGGACAGAAAAGCCCATTTCCGAAACCTGAGCACACTCCCACCCACTTCCCACCACCATCGGGTTTTCATATCCCGAATTTGCAATAAACAAGAAGAAACCATCACAGAGACACTCTAAGCCATGTGTTTTAAACCAGTTTCTAGCTTCCTGTAACTCAGTGATTTTCTGCCTCCTCTTCTTTTAGATACCAGTGTCACTGAGGATGACACATTTGATGGAAAGGATGTAATCATCATCATTAATGATGGTTAATGATGTTTAGTGAGGATTAGGGTGGACTCACCACCATTGCAATGGGACTGCGGGTCTTCCCTTCGCTTCCCGCTGTGAACTATGGCTGTAGTGTATAAAGTGACCCAACGCACATTTCTTAAACAGACTGTACTCTTCAACATCAGGCACGAATACTGTCCCTGAGACTTTACTCAGCACCTTTCCAAATGAGTACTTTCTAGGGGCCTGGCGTATTGATGGTAGAAAAGACTGAACTGGACTACAGACATTTTTAAGACTATTTCTACTCTTTGGTTCTTAAGGTAGTAGGAAAAGGCTATCAAAAGAAAGATAAAAACCTGGAAATTAATGTGCTGCTCTGTGTGCACACTGATTAGTGAGGCAGGCCAGGGGAGCTGCTTATCCATAGGAGACAGCTGCTATCAGCTGTAATACATTATGTCAGGAGTTAAGATCTGTTTTGCCAGATCTTTTTATCTTCCAGGTGAATTGTTGGCAACTTTCTAGAGAATTTTTAAAACACTGCTAGCCAATCAAAATCATTTGTGTTTGTAACCTTTGGATACCTTAGGAGCTATGTAAGAAATCTGGGTAGACAGGCTCTTTCCAGGTAAGAAATAGCGTAAAGAAAGCCCACGTGCCTCTTTTGTCTCTAGTCATGCCAAGTGAATTTCTCTGTGTTCTTATACTGAATTATCAGACAATGTACTGAAGACTCGTAAGGAGTATCTCACCAAGTAAAAGCCAGTACTTAAACATAAGATTCAATTACTTGATTACATGCAATTCAGACTTCTAATAAGGCACCCTCAGCAAAAAGACACATTAACTTTCGTCATTATACTTACAATCTGTTTCCCCCTTTGTACAAAAAGCTTTGACAGTTATCAGAAGACACACTTACCCTTCTCTGTTATGCTTGGTAGTTACGCAATTAAACATGGCCTGGAAAAACAAACTTCTTAATGTCTGAGCATTCAGATTCTCTAAATAAACCTCTCTGTTTTGTATAGTATTTTAACCTATCAAAGGCTTTCACATCTATGTCATTATATGCCTTTACTTTAACATACTCTATAAATAACTCATAAATTCTACAAAGTTTTAAGGAGGGCACATTTGTGTAAGATCGAGATGTTTTCGCTCAAGGTCTGTATCCCTAATACAAAATGCTCTGTCCTGACAAGAGAAAACTGTTCCCATGCCTTTGCTCATGCCGTTGAGTCTTTCATCTCCCTAGCCCATATATTGTTCAAGATGCAAAATTAATGCCAGTTTTCCCACTCTGAGCATATACTTGGCAATATAGCAAGGTTTCATGCCAGGCTGGCTTGGCCTACTCTGTCCTGCCTCACCTCCCACATCACCTGGATACTCCCTAAAGGAGGGTCTTTTCCTCCAGATTAGCAGAATCTCTGGGTAAGGAGTTGTTCAGGGGAGTGTTGTCAGGAGCACAACATTGAGTTTTACATCGGCATTTTGAAGGCAGTCACATCTGGTTTTGATTCTCATCCTAATCATAGACTCACTGTGTGACCTTGGGCAAGTTACTCACCCCCTCCGAATCTGTTTCTTCATCTACAAAGAAAATAAAACATTCTTCACAGGTTTGTTAGAAAGGATTTGTGAAAAGACACTTTATCAAGAGGCTGGTATAGTGCCTGGTACCTAGAGGGTATGAATGTCTGTGACCTTTCTCCTCTCCCTTCTACTTTGTTATTTTAATCATTCCTCACATTCCTGCACAACCCCCACCCCATTCATCCGTCTAGTCTGTTCCTCTCTAAATCCAACCTGTAGCTCAGGCTTAACTCACTCACTCTCTGAAATGACTGGGCAGAGAACTAGGCTTTGGAGTCTAATACATGTGGAGTCCGTCTGTCTCTGTGCCTTAGTAGATCTGGGACCATGGACTAGTCACTTGAGTTGTTTGACACTCAGCTTTTTTGACTCTTAAATGGAGATAATAAAACTTAATATCACACAGTGTTGTTCCGGGCATTAAATGAGCAAACATACGTAAAGCACCTAGAAGACTGCCGGAACATGGCCAACACTCAGGCGCTGAGTGAATCAGAACCACTGTGAGAGATACTACAAACGGTTTTCGCCTGCTTTTAGACAATGAGACGAGTCCTGAATTATAAAGAGTACCAGAAACTGTATTTTCTGTAAACACCAGCATTAAACTGGAGAATGTTTGTTAAGCTATGGATGTAGCTCTTCACATCACCAGAATTTAGGGGTTTGAAAGCTACAAAGTATCTGCCCAGGCCTAACATTGTGATGTATTTTCACATTTTAGCCAGTTGCTCTATGCACTCCTGCCCCACTGGCTGATATTAAAGCCGAAAAGAGTGTGGTGGGCCCAGTCTCTGCCCAGAGCATCCTCACGAATTCCACTCTGCGTCAGTCCGAAGGGGACAGGCTGTCTTCTAAGACATTCCACCCTGGGCTGCACTGGAGGGGAAACCAGTCCCCCTGACCTGGCGCAGGGGGATCAGAGGCTGGCAAAGTTTTTTTCTGTGAAGAGCCAGGTAGTAAGGCTTTGTGGACCACATACGCTGTCTTTGGCACATTTTTCTTTGTTGGTTTTAAATGACCCTTTAAAAATGCAAAAGCCAGCCTTTAAAAAAATAGGAAGTGGGTCAGACTGGGCCCACAAACTATAGTTTGCCAACTCTAGACCATGAAGGGACAGAGAAATAAGCAGTGGGTTTGACACCATGCCAAACGAGTATCTTTAAGGAAAAAAGAAAACATACCTGCATCAGTTTAAAAAAAAATAAACATTGTAAGGGAGGAAAAAGGTTTTCTCCAGCTTGTTAGGGTCCTTGGCTGAGCCTGAAAATGAAACGAACAAAGATCAGTAGAAGAAGAGCACACACATTTTTAAAAAATTTCACATGTCCATGGGAACCTTCACAAGAGAATGAAAACGAAAGAAGTGGCTACAGCAGGCAGCTTTTTGACAAGAAGATGGGCTGATGCAAGGTTGCAGTCATGGTGAAGAAGGAGCTGGCAAGATAAGGGTTAGCTAGACACACTGTCTGTGCAGATGTCGTGGCCCCAAATTCCCCTGGTGATAAGAATGTCTTCTCTCCTCCTGGTACGAGGAGGGGACTTCCCACAGGAGAGTCTTACAACCTGTTTTAGGGAACTAGCGGGAAGCAGCAGCAGAGGGTCAGAGTAACCTTCACGTTTCTGTCATTTTAAAAGAAGTCCTTCAACTTAAGATGTTTACTATGCCGAGGTGACACTTTGGGGCCCTATGTCCTGAACCCCGTCAACATCCCATTGTTACCTTTGCTTCTTTGGTACAGCTGTATTTTCCAGGCGGTGTATAGTGGGGCTTCATGTCGCTGCTGTTTTCCATTGGAAACTGATAAGGAACCTAGTAAAACAGATGGAGCGCAGACTGCAGAAATAAAAAAAAACACAGAAGAGCTGTGTGAAAGAAATATTTAATCATAACATGAAAAACTCCTAGTGGCAACTTTTCCATTATGTTAAATTTCACTCATTTCTATGCATTTGGGGTATGTGTTTGAACACAAATGTTGTAATTTTCCATCTTTATGCCCATCCACCATGGGTTTTTGATTTTGTCTTTCACAGGACTATGACTTGAGCCAGCTCCAGCAGCCTGATACTGTGGAACCTGATGCCATCAAACCTGTAGGAATCCGACGACTGGATGAGAGACCCATTCACGCTGAGCCCCAGTACCCGGTTCGATCTGCAGCCCCACACCCTGGGGACATCGGGGATTTCATTAATGAGGTACAAAGAGAGACTCACTGTCTTTCAAATGTTGTGTATTTTATGCTAATATTTAGCTTTGTGTAAGCAAATGTGGCTTCAGTAACCAAAAATAGATTTAATTGCTTTGATCAGCCAAAACAAGATCGATCAATTAATATCTGCATTTATAAATGGCATTCCTATATATTATCATTATTAGTCACACCAACTCTAAAAGGATTTTTCCTAGACTATAAAGGCAATAAATAACAATAGTAAATAGTGTGTTCTAATTTCATTTATTAGCATTTCTGAATGTAATAAGTTCACTTTTATTTTCCTCACTTTAAATCCACAAATGGTGAGATTTCAGTGCCTACCAATGACTAGAGAGTTCCATCAAATGAGATTAGTAGGAAGAGCAGCTAAATTAAATATTATGTAAGTGATTTAAATACTTGTCTAGTTGATGAGTTTTAAGAGCTTCTGTGAGAGGCAGCTAATTCACTGTTGAATATAACGGATAGGATTTTCAATGTCAAAATTATTATGGCATTCTTTTAGTTCATTACTGACCAACAGTTCTGCTACATTTAATACTTAAGTCTTGAATTAAAGTGATTTATGCTGCTTCATTTGATCATGTTTATACTTTGCGATTCTCCTTTTCAATTTTTATTATAAAGGAATAAGACACACTGACATTGATTGCGAATATACAGCTGGTCTCATGTCTGCAGCCATATCTTCCTGCTCATGTCTCCAAGAGCAGAACTGGTTTCAGTGCATTACTGAGTGGGATGTACTCATCATACATGTCACCTTCAGTCGTGGGCTGATAAGACCCTTATTTCCTGGTCTTAAAGTAGTCATATATTACATATACATAATCAATCTACCTTGGGCTTTTAGAAGCACTTACAGTTTGTAAAAAAAGTTTTGAAACAAAGAATATTCATCTATCTTTACAAGTATTCATTACTGTCTATTTCTAAAATGCATAAAATGCATATTGCTTTCTGAACATAGTGTGTTCAATTCTGCAAAGAGGAAACTTTGTAGCAGACATGATTGAAAAGTAGATGGGAGCTCAAAGCAAAGAGTACCAGCAACTCCTTTATCTATGAAAATAGGCCCTGACTCTTCCAGTTTATTTATATATGGGCCTGGTTAGGGGAGTTTGCAGGAATTTTTATATATGACTGGATCGTTTTAATCTGTAAGGATGCCTGATGATTTTACTTCTAACTTAGCTCCCGCCATCATGAAGAATTGTCTCGTTACTTCTGCGGTCATCAGATTTCCAGATCCAGTGCATATTTTGAATGCAGGTGTAGGAGCTGAACTTTTTCAAAGCAGAATTCTAGCTTCGGTGTGAATCAGCAAATAATTAACTGGATGCTTCCGCCTGTCCCTGAAGTGTAAATACTCAGTGGGATTCCACCCGATGCATGACATGCTTGTCTCGCAGTGTTCAAGTTCTACCACTGAGGATCACTGGTCACTTACGAGGCTGTACATAATCTGAGTTCCCCACCACGGTCCCTTCCTGTGCTGCAGCCCCACTGAACTATTTGCAGTTCCGCAAAAGCATCCGAGTTTTGACTTTAATGTAACTCCAGGATGGGGGCTAGTTCACGTTCATCTTTGTGCAACCTAAACATCTAGTCTGTTGCCTAGCTCTTAGATTCTATTGTTTTAAGAAATCCAGGTACTGTGGCGGGTGTGTAGGGCATGAAGCTACAAGCACCACCCAACTAGCAGTGCATTAGGATTCACTGGGGCCCATGCCTGGAGCTATTCACCCCACTGGTGCTGATTCCACTCAGAAAATGGGTATAGTGGTGGTTCTAAGTCATGTTTTAGTGCATGCTTTGTGTATGGGTTCGTTCTTCTTTGTTACAGGGACTGGGCTTTCTTCAGCAGGTCACAAAACAGATCTAGACAATAAGGTTCCATTTTCCATCCCCGCTAATGCCACGGTATAAGGAGGAACAGTCAGGATTTCCATTTGGGTTATTCTTTTCCTAAAATGGTACCCAAGTCCAGAGCCTAAAATGTGGCTGGAGACCATGAGGAACATGTGTGAATACTTACATGAGAAACTTTGTGCCAAACAACTGACTTGCAGGTTAACTTCTAGAATACGATCAATTTAAAATTTGAAGATTGTCTGCCTTTGTTAAAATGGCTTATTTTGAAATCATCTTGGGCTTGGTTTAGAATCACTCATTCAGCAAATAATTATTGAATGTCTACTGTGTGTGTATAATGGGGCCGATGATGCCTAGATAAGAAAATAAATTAGACGTATAGGATTTTTGTACGTGTCAGCATGACCTTTGTACGCACAGACATTCTGATACCTAAAGCCTTACTTCGCCAGGCCAGGAGGCCAGCTGGGTCTCGCTCTTACTTGGCATCTGTCTTTTGTCTCAGGCCCCTCCCCAACCCGCACCTTAACAAGCCAGCCGCAGAGTCCTCTACTTGCAGTGCCCAGGCTCAGGCTGCAGTTTCATGCCAGTGTCTGCCCCAGCCTCGACAAGGAGTGCCCTTTCCCCTTTTTCTAGTTGTGAGTCTCTCTGTTTTACCAACCCAAGAAAGGTCAGACACACGGCGTGGGGTAGGGGCCATCCATTGGCCTCCATCCCAGCCAGGACTCAGCCTCCCTTTAGACTTCCTGTCAAGAGGTTCCCTTCTGCCTCCCCAGGGAGCCCTCCCATATTTCAGGGGAAGGGGTGCATATCCCGAGGGTGGGGGCGGTGTGGGGCATTTTGGTTTGCTGAGCACGTGAATGGTTGAAAAGATCGTGTTTGCGAATCATTCTCCAAATGACGACTGAACCTATGACACTGAATAAGATTACAGGGTAGAAAAATGTGCAGAAGGAGGGGAACCAGATATCTGTGCCTAGAAATGCCCTACATCTGACACAGGAGGAATGTCACAGGAGGTGAGGGTGTCACAGAAAACAAATAAAGAGTCCAGGGGTGTGATAGGTCCGTGGGAGATCAGGGGAATGAAAGGGTCAGAAGGCCTGTGTCAGAAATTACATTAAAATACACGGTATAGATTCTCCCATCCGAGACACTCATTAAGACTTCTTCAATATCTTTCTATAACTGGACCGATAGAGATAAATACATGTAAAGTTGGCAAATATAGTCGAAGGTACCTAGGAAGAACTCAGGCACATTTTAGAAATACATTTAAAATGCCAACAGATTTTCTTTATCTCCAGGTCTTATTTGATTTAGCATAGTACCCAGTGTTCCAAAGGAAAAATAATACAGTGCTGATTATAATTAGAGTGTTTTTATAGACGTAGGGAATAGGTAAGTTCATGAGAACATTTCTAGTTTATTTAAATTATGAATGAATGTTGCCTTGAATATTAAAAATGATAACATTTCCAGTCTGGTAGGTGGAGTAAAACAAACCACACAATTTTTAATTTCAGCTACAGAATTTCATTCTGTTTTGAGATTTTGAAACATGACCTTCAGAGGGTGATGAGTTGAAACAAATTTATTTAATCTCATCCCAACAGTAGGTATTAGCATACCTTCAATAATTTCACTAATCCTGTATGTTTTTTATCTCAGAAGTATAAAACCCAAGGGCATACTTCTGTAAAAAGACTGACTTTTGATTAATATCATTAAAAAACTAATGGAAGGTGCTTTTAGGATAACTTGCTTAACCTGCTAAAGTTTAAAACATTTCCTTTTTCTCCAGTAGGAGAAATTTAATTTAATTTGTTCTGTTTTAAATGTCTCTGTCCACTCTTATGGGAGCTGGGTGTTTGGGTTCAAATCCAGTTGCCTTGTACAAGGTCAGGATCCCTGATTTAACCTGTTAGATTTCCAGTTGTCTTACATATAAATTGAGGATAATAGAACTTCCTTTTTAAGATTGCATTGAGGACTAAATAAAATAATCCATATAAAAGTGCTTGGTATAGTGCCATTACATAGTAATAGCTCTTCATTATTATCAATATCATATTATTATTATTATGAGTTACTTTTAGGAGTAAAAACTTTCTGCTGTCCTCTAACTGTAAATAAAACAACCCAAAATGTCTTTTTTTAAAAAAATTGCTTTAAGTAAAATGAAATTCCCAGGAAGGGACTTAGTAATAATGTTGGAACAGATAAGACACAGAATTCCACTGTAATGTACACTGTGGTATGGCATACTTTGGTATACTTTATGTCTATGTATATTTTAAACCTAGATCCTAGCTTCTTGTGAAAGGAGTAAACATACATAAGAACAAGACACTGTGGTAAAAACCTAGGCCCAGGACAGCAGCACAAAGTTACCTTCTAGAACACCTGCTGGATGCCAGGCCCTGTGTTGGAAAGCAGGACATGAAATGAATACAAACAACCTGTGTGGAAAAAGGGATGGCATAATCTAGCATAACCAAAACATGGCAAGGAAAGTAAAGGGGACAAAAGAGACCGCAGAAATTATGTCCAGTCATAGCTGGGGGTAAAAGATCCACACAGAAGTGACATTTTTAACGGTCCTTAAAGGATGGGTGGTTGCAATCAGATGAAAAAAATATGCCAGGAGACATTTCAAACTAACGGAATCACACTTCAGCCAGCAGGAAATTCATACACTCCTAACATGCACACAGCGTTCTTAGGTCTGAAGGGGTCACGGGGAATACGTCTGTTGGGGCTGCTGGAGGAAGCCGGGATATACACAGTGGGTGAGCAGCCTAGGTCCACGGATGGGTTTCACCTTTATCCTGCAGGTTTCCCAAACCTCAAGCATTTGAGTAACAGCTTCTAGTTTTTTCCATGTCTGCAAACTTTGTCTGTTATTTACTTAAACTGTGAATCAATTTTGACTTAATTTGTTAATAAAGAGAATTGTTTTAAAGTGTTCATATACCAGTGAAAAATCACCTTGCATAGCCCCAGGCCAACCCCTCCTTTCTCTGGGAAGAACTGCTAGAGATGACAAAGAACAGACAGAGAGTTTTACTTGGGGGAGTGACATCAAACAATATGTAGAGAGAAATCAATAGTATCTGTAGGAAAGAAGCAGGAATAGTGCTGGGAACAGGAGACCAGCTAGAGAGACTTTTGCTGTGGTCTAGGGAGGACCTGGACAAAGGTAGTGGCATTGAAACAATGGAAAACAGAATGTGAGGAAATCAATAGGACCTCTTTCCTCTTATATCCCTCATGGGTTCCTTCACTGAAGAATGTGGGTTTTTATAGTCCCTATAAAGGCATGTCTGCACCCATAAAGCATAGGATCAGAAGTCCATAAATACATGCTCAGCAAGAATTCAGCCAGAGCCACAGCTCCTCTCATTTTACAGAGGCACCTCGAATTACAGAAAATAGTTCACATCCATCCAGAGTCCAGGGTCCGACAAAGGTGAAGCAAGCACGTACTCTTGTGGTCAAACTTGGGTGGAGAGAGAGAGAACACTTAGTTTGGAATTTATCAACAGTATGTCACGCAGCTTGTCGAAAGGTGTCCACCCCTAAGAAGAAAAGGACTCCCCAAGGCTGGACCAGAAGGTCTGCGGCCCACCCGATCTCTCTTGCACATCCGTTCACTCTGGTTGCCTGCCTGTCGCTCTCAGTTTCTCAGGACTTGACCAAGATAGTTCTTTCTAGTATTGCCAGCACAGGACTCAGAATTTACATAAAGCCCCATGAAAAGAGTCCTGTTTTACTATTGGATAAAAATCAATGCTGTCCAAGTAGAAGAGTCTCAAAGTCCTAACCTTCAAGGTATGGAAAGATGGCTTGCTTAAGAATTCTTGAACGTTCAATAGTGCCTGTCCTTTTGTAATTATTAAAACCTGCGACCATGTGTGATGCTTCAGCATAGCACAGTGATCTCTAGTGGATGTCATGATGATCAGAAGGCCAAGGCCAGAGCTAAAGAAAATTTTAAAGAAACAAATAGTTTTGAGAATGTCAATAGTGAGTGTAAAACTAGATTATCAAAGGTGTTATATTTATTTGAAAGAATCAGGAGGCTTAGCACTTGATGAGGATTCTCCAGGCCTTGAACACACCAGTGACGACTAGACAGTATTTGTACTCCAGTTCCATTAAACATGGGCCATCACTTTCCTCTGCACCAATTCCAGACACCATGGATGCCCTGCCGTTGACTTTTTAGAGCTAATTTTAGTCTCAGACTGCCCGTATTTCCAGTTTGGTGCTGACATCTGACGGGCTGAGCAGGGCTCTGCGTGTATTTCCACTTAAAATCTGAATTGTGATAAAGCAGATGACCTCAACACGGTGACATTGCCTTTCATCTCTGGTGTCTGCGTTCTAAAGCAGTTTTAATTTCATAATTTCTTAAAGTCATAATGAAAACTTAATGTTTGTCTTCAGAGGCCCATTGGTCTTATCAGGAACTTCCTTGATTTTCCTTTAGATCTTTCATGGGTCTTATTCCTGTGCGGACCCGAGTTAGACAGTGCTGAGCTACAGTGCCGTTAAACTGGCAGTGGCCAGGACTTGCAGAGGAAAACAAAGAGGGGCTCGTGCCGGCAAGCAGATATGAACTCCAAGAGAGCACAGCACACACTGGGTGTAGCTTATTGGTAGCCGTGTCGCCACACCAAGCAGAACACATTACAATATAGATACTCAAGCAATATGTTGTGAATGGAATCAATAAGTGCAAAAAATAAATGAGGATGCATTCTTTGGCTATTACTAGCAAAGGCAACAATAACTAACAACTCCAAAGTATTGTTGACTTACATAACAGAAACTTACTCCTTTCTCAAGTTATTTATTCACGTCAGCCTGCAGGGGCCCAGTTCCTGATGTCTTATGGATGTGAAGATCTACTCCCAGCCCGAGCAGGCCATTCTCCTGGTGGAGGAGGAAAGGAGAGGGGTCTAGTGGAAACACGTTAGCTAGAACTCACCAAGAGTCTCGTCAACACCGCTGCTTACGTTTCATTGGCCAATACTAGTCCCATGGCCAAGCCTGATGGTGGGTTGGGAAGTGAACTCAGGCTCCAGAGAGGGAACTGTGGTCGTGTGGGACGTGATCCGCCCACGGGAAAGGATCATGAATCACTGAGGTCGGTGGCACAGTCTACCACAGAGAGAGATTATGAATTTTGAGAAATTGTAGTTTGTGGTTCTCAGTCTTAACAGAATTGCCCTGTAGTTTATTCTATAAATATGATAAAGAAAATTCCATCTAAAATTACTTTTTATATATTGAAGTAGTTTGTTGAAGACTTGTTTTATTTTATTTTACACAGGAGGTTCTGGGTTACAAATAGTATAACTTGACATGAGGAAAAGTGGTGTCTAAATAAACAGTCAGGACTGTTGATAGGGCAGGCGAGGGGATGGGAAAAAGGTCACGTGTACTTCTCTCTTTTGTTCTTGTTGAAGGCAGGTGACTGCCATTTTGTTTCTCAATTTATGTCTTCACTTTTCTTTTTCAAATTCCAAAACAGGAAATTTTTCTCTAAACTTAAAAGGTTTTTTTTTTAAACTAATACTCATCTAACTATGGTGTGCTCTTATGTTCCTATTATTCCATTTGGTCTTCAGAACGATTTTATTATTGTTATTACAGTTGCAGATGAGGAAAAGAGGTTTGCAGGACTTAGCCAAGCTCCACAACGAACACGATGTTCAGCTGAGCTGTCAACCCAGGGTCTGACCTCTCCAGCATTAAGCTTAATGTCTCTAACCTTTAGTTGTATGCTTTCTCTCTCTTTCCCCATCTGTGACCTTGAAAGAATAAAGAGATGAACACATGTATATGCACTCATAAAATGCATGGGTATTGGAAGGGCAGATCTAAAGTCAGACAGTCCTTGAGGACTCAGATAAGTGGGACCACCGTAAGCCCACGGACATTTAAAAAGCAGAGGGTGGAAACAGAATGATTGCTTGGAGACTAATGTTGGTATATCTTGGAGTTCAGGATGGAACTGGGAGAAAATTAGAGAAAACACCAAAAGGACCTAGTATTAAGTCCATAAAAGTTTTGTAGCACAGAATTGTGAATTAACTACAGGTATATGAATTATATATTTAAAATATTTTGTAGGAGTTAAATTTATAGATAATCATTTCATTGGTCTTTATTTTTTTAATTCTTCGTAGGAGCAGAATTTTAGATCAGGGGAGTTCCCTGCCCCCACCTGACAGTGATACGATGTGTAGATATTGGAGCACGGTGTCTAGGGCATGTGGGAGCTGGGAGTCCCTGTATTCCTAAATAATACCTGATCACAGTTTATCAATTAAGTTCACACTTATGTTTTGTTAAAATCAAAAAATGATTTACTGACTAACTTTCCTTGTATCTAATAATCACATCTGGACTTGCCTTCACTCTTCCTCTGATATCCTTCCAAATGTAGGTCACGTGTAATGCCATCTCCTCCTGGAACTCCTAGTCCTCAGTGCTAGTCTGAGTGTTTAGGGACGTGGGGGTTTGTTTGTTTTTTCAGCATCCTGATGACTTTTGCCTACACTTTCTCCAGTTAACCACCTCCCATCACATGTCTTGGCTTGAGGGAGCCAAATTCCTTAGGGGATTTTTCTTGACAGAGGAAAGCCTGAAGTTACTCTCTGTGTAATTCTGAAACATGCTGATAACCCCAGTTCCCATGGGCTGAAAACCTGTGGTCTGCAGGTAGAAACTTACAAACACCTATGTGATCCCGTGGGACCATTGGGATCTGCTTGTGGATTTGCCGATTGTAACCCTCTGTTCATTTCTTCTTGGTCTTTCCGAACTGTAGGGCCTTAAAGCCGCTGACAATGACCCCACAGCTCCACCATATGACTCCCTGCTAGTCTTTGACTATGAAGGCAGTGGCTCCACGGCTGGCTCCTTGAGCTCCCTTAATTCTTCCAGTAGTGGCGGCGAGCAGGACTATGACTACCTGAACGACTGGGGGCCACGCTTCAAGAAACTCGCTGACATGTACGGTGGAGGTGATGACTGAACTTCAGGGTGAACTTGGTTTTTGGACAAGTACAAACAATTTCAACTGATATTCCCAAAAAGCATTCAGAAGCTAGGCTTTAACTTTGTAGTCTACTAGCACAGTGCTTGCTGGAGGCTTGGGCATAGGCTGCAAACCAATTTGGGCTCAGAGGGAATATCAGTGATCCAACACTGTTTGGAAAAACACTGAGCTCAGTTACACTTGAATTTTACAGTACAGAAGCACTGGGATTTTACGTGCCTTTTTGTACCTTTTTCAGATTGGAATTAGTTTTATGTTTAAGGCTTTAATGGTACTGATTTCTGAAATGATAAGTAAAAGACAAAATATTTTGTGGTGGGAGCAGTGAGTTAAACCATGATATGCTTCAACACGCTTTTGTTACATTGCATTTGCTTTTATTAAAATACAGAATTAAACAAACAAACAAAAACTCATGGAGCGATTTTATTATCTTGGGGGATGACACCATGAGATTGGAAAATGTACATTACTTCTAGTTTTAGAGTTTAGATTTTTTTTTCACTAAAATCTTAAAACTTACGCAGCTGGTTGCAAATAAAGGGAGTTTTCATATCACCAATTTGTAGCAAAATTTGAATTTTTTCATAAACTAGAATGTTAGACACATTTTGGTCTTAATCCACGTACACTTTTTTATTTACTGTATTTTTTTTCACTTCACTGTAAAAATGGTATGTGTACATAATGTTTTATTGGCATAGTCTATGGAGAAGCGCAGAAACTTCAGAACATGTGTATGTATTATTTGGACAATGGATTCAGGTTTTTTGCATGTTTATATCTTTCGTTATGGATAAAGTATTTACAAACAAAGTGACATTTGATTCAATTGTTGAGCTGTAGTTAGAATACTCAATTTTTAATTTTTTTTAATTTTTTTTATTTTTTATTTTTGTTTTTGTTTGGGGAGGGAGAAAAGTTCTTAGCACAAATGTTTTACATAATTTGTACCAAAAAACAAAAAAAAAAAAGGAAGGAAAGGGGTGGCCTGACACAGGTGGCACTACTGTGTGTTTCTAAAAAAAGTGAAAAAAAAAGCTTTTAAACTGGAGAGACTTCTGACAGCAGCTTTGCCTCTGTATTGTGTACCAGAATATAAATGAACACCCCAGCGTTCTGAATAAAATGCTAATTTTGGATCTGGTGACTGGTTTGAACTTTTTTTCACTTGAACTGCTTTGAATGTTACAAAACTCCTAAGTACTGGAGTTTCATTGAGAAAACAGTACTGTTTGTTCTATTGTGTATTTGTGTATTTGTTCTCGCATTATTTCCCATTGAACCAGTAGCATGGCAGCTGTGTCCAGTGAGCCACAGAGAGCATCGTGGTGGATCTTCTTCTCGTTCTTACAGACGACAGACATCGAGTGATGCAGGACGAGACTACCCTGGCGGTGGTGTACAAACCACATCCTTAGCTTCAGTGAACTTGGTGTGGTCCTTAATATCACTCATGCTCTCATTCCCTTATGCTCAAGCTTTTGGTTCCACTGACTCTAACGGGCCTTTCTCCTTAGCACACCAGCAAAAGGAAAACCTCAGTAAAAAGTTACACAACTGGCCCTGGACACTGCAGTGGACATCTGGAATTCTCAGGCAATTCATTGAAGCCATTGTTTTATGTACTTAATGAAATATACTTGGGTTTGACTGACATCCGTTCTTTGGCTCGACCATTTTTCCACCTTTATTGAGGTATAGTTGACAAATAAAATTGTATATATTTAAGGTGTGCGATGTGATTTGATATATCTGTACATGATGAACTAATTTCCACAATCAAGTTAAGACATCCATCACCTCACATAGTTACCTCTGTGTGTGTGTGTGTGTGTAGTTGTGTGGTGAGAACACCTAAGATCTGCTCTCTAAGCAAATTTCAAGTGTATAATATAGTATTAGCCTGGTAGATAGTCACAGAGGACAAAAAGTTGAAATGATGTTACTAAAGATTGTGAAATTGTTTATGTATCGTAATATGATGCACAAGTGAATTTTAAGAGACTTGAAAGAATTCTCAGTGTATTTTTCTATTTGCTTCATGACCATTGTTATACCATATATTCTCATACTGGACAGTTTAAAAAGCATTTCACTGTACAGAAGCATTTTTCTGTTCTTTTACAAAATATACCTCCTCTAATTAACTCCAGGACTTTTGTGTTACTTTTCTGATAATCAAATGCCGAAGCTTGCCTCTAGGGATTTAAATGATGGAACCATAAATTTGCTAATTGAATAATCTTTTTCTAAAATGCATTCTTAGACTGTGCCTCTATGTTGCTGCACATCCAGTTGACAACTAAACCATGTTTTTAAACTCAGCCATTGCGATGATTAGAATTTTCATCGTTTATATAAACAAACACTTCCAATAATTTTCTTATAGTTGAGGTACAGTCAGAGACTATATCTAATGTATGTATATACTATAAGCATTAATACTAAGCATCCTATATATAATCAGTCAATGTAAACATTAATATTTTTCAAAAGCTAACTTTTTTTGCAGAAGTAATACACGACTCTATTTCCTTGGTAAAAACACTTTTCAAAAAAAAAAAAAAAAAAAAACCAGGAAACTAATAAAAAGTGGAAGCCCCCTGCCTTGCTATTGGAGGAACTTCTGTTAGCCGTTTGATGTGTAATTTCTAGTCTTTTTTTAATCAGCATTTTTACACACACATTTCTATAAAGATTTTATTTTGTTTTCATGAAAATGAGATTGCATGTGATATATTTTCTGTAACTTGCCTTTTCCAGTAAGCCTGTACCTTGGATATTGTCCCATATTAATGTAAATACATATACCTCATTCTTTTTAATTGCCACATAGTATTCCTTAATGTGGAATTTAATTAATTTAACCATTTCCTAAGTTATATGTTGTTTCACAGTTTTTTTCACTACTTGAAACAATGCAACAGTTAATATCCATATCTCTGCATTTCTCTAAATATGAAGGTTTTCGAGATGGGATTGCTGGATTGAAGAATGTGGAGAGAACTTAATTAAATATGGCTGAAATTATAATGTTTTCATGTTACTTCTCAAAGTGCCGTTTAGCTAGATGAGGCTTTCTGAAAGCCTGCAACTTCCTCCTCCTTTGGCAAAAGGATCTTATGCAGCTCAAAATAGTAACCACAGACTGTAAGACAATCTAGGCAATGCCTTACTTTTTTTTTTTCCTTTGGAAGTTAGCCTTTGAGTTAGGCCACAGTACTAGTTTTAAGTACTCTGTGAAATGACTGTAACCATGTAATAAAATAAAACCTTGAAAACTATTTACGAGTGTGGTTTATGGATCCCATCCAGAAACATGCTTTCCCAGGTTATTCCTAGTGATCTGGATCTCTTCTGCAACATTGCCAATAAAACCATATGTGTACAGAGTGGGAGAATCTCCACGAACTGGGTTATTTTCCATGATAAATGTATATGCATCTGAAACTTGAATGAGACATGGCCAAATTGTCCTACTTAAAGACTGGGCCCATTGACACTCCCATCAACACTAAACAGAATCAACAGACCCTCATCCTCAATATTGGACGTTACATGGATTTGAACATTTTGCCAAACGATGGGCAAGAAAAGATACCTCCTGTTAATTAGGACTTTCCTGATTGCTAATGAGATGGCATGGTGATTTTTTTCATGTTTATTAGCCATTCGTGTTTCTTTAAATAGCCTATTTTAATTTCCCTGTTGAATTACTTGGCTTTTACGATTAAATTAGTAAGAACTCATTATTTGCATTTTTCCTAATTCTTTGCTTGTCTTGTGAATTTACCAATGGTCTTGTCTTACTGAAATTTTTGTTTGAAGTGGTTTATTTACTCTGTCAGTATTTTCAACTCTACATTTTTGAGGTTTTCCCACTTCTAAATGATAAAATTATTATGCTATATTTTTATGTTTTTATTGTATTGCATTTATTTAGCTCTTTAATTCACTTGGAAATTACTTTGTATGAGGTAGAAATCTAAGTTTTACAAATTTCTAGTTACATGGTCTATTTTCCAAATACCACTTGTTAAAAAGTTCAAACTTAACACAATCATGTAAAATGCCACATAAATCATGTACAAGATTCCCATATAAGTCTGTGTTTGTTTATAGATCATTTATTCTGTTCCTTTGATTTTTACTTAATTCTTGCACAATATTAGATTGTTATACTAGAATATCAGTTCTGATAAGCCATTCCACACACCATTCTTTTCTCCTAATCAAAAATTTTTATATTCTTTTGCAAAATTCTATTTTGTGCATAAATTTTAGAAACATTTTATCAAGTTCCATAACAAATTTTACTGAGTTGTGAAAAGTTAAAAGTGTCACCTATTCTCTCATCCAATACTATAATGCCTCACTTTCAAGAACATACATACACTTCCATTGAGCCTCATTGAATATCTCATTTTATTACACTTTTTCATTGTTACTATGAGTGGGGCCTCCTTTTCACACCATTTTTGAATTATTTTTTACTGCCGCACTGAAAATTTAGCCACCTTTATATATTTACTTCATTTCTAATTATTACATTCTTATATTCTAATAGCTTTTCGGTGATTCGCTTGTATGAGTATTTTGCTGACAGCAGATAATCATGACAGCAAATAATGATAGCTTTTTTTTGTTTTCCAAGTTAATACTTAGTTTCTTTGTATATTTAGTAATACTGTGGATCAAGCATTTTATTGTTTCTTGCCAGGGTAGAAACATTTTGTATATTTCAACGGTATATATATAACATTTACCATAGGTGTAGGTATATTTCATGGTATATCCAGCTTACTCTGAAATTTGATGAATATACATGATGCATCTTACAAAACTCATTTCCTTCATCTGCAGAGATTATAATATATATTAACCCATTAATATAGTGCAGTATGCCATTACGTTTGCTAGTACTGAATAAAACTTTGTAATAAAGAATCCTTGCTCATAATGTTATTTTAATAGACATCTGATATGTTTGATTTGCTGCTATTTTACTAAGGGGCTTACAATTCTCTGTGATTTTCATGTTCTTTCTGTTTTTTTCACTATTCTCTTCCATTTTAGTCTGAGATTTATGCTGGCCTCAATAAAACATTAAGAAAACTGACTTTTTTGTGTGCTCTGGAATTGTTTATGTAAAATGGGATTATCTATTCATAAAAACTTGTTAGAATTCTACAGTTTTGCTTCGGAGGCACATGGGCATATGTTTTTGCCAGTAGGAGTTAGGGTATTAAGCCATTATGCTCCTTTTGACCGACTTGCACAGTTTACATCTTCTTCAAAAAAATTAGTCATAGAAAGTAGCATGTAGTATTTTAAAAATCTGTCATATGTTGTTTTCTTTTTTCCTTTTACTTCATTTCCTCTTCAGCAGAGTAGTTCAACATGTCTATTTATTGTTCTATTAAAAGAACTAGAGTTCGGACTTACTGACTGGGCACAGTGATTTTCAGCCGGTGCGCCACAGGAATTCGTAAACCGTGCTGTACCTGACTGTTCAGTCAGGGGCACTCACCTCTTCCCCCTCAGACTGTCAAGCAAAACATGACAATAGCCAGCACAACAATAGCCCTCTGAATGAATCAAAAGTATACCTATTTTGGGGAGCACATAGGCAAACAATATATTTTGGGTGTACCTCAGAATTTTAGTAATTAGTTTATGTGTGCCATAAGATGAAAAAGGTTGAAAATCACTAATTTGGCATATTCCCTTGATTATAGGGTTCACATTTTTCTAAACCTGTTACTTTTACTTCTTAAACACCTAGTTTTTATTTTTGGCTGATCAGTTCCTGAGATTAACAAACATTTCCCAGTCGCTTTTGGGTTTGTGGATTTCTAGGCCACGTTGATACATGCTTGAAACTGTGCTATCCTCTAGTTGGGGTTGTAGAGTAGCTTTTGTCAACGGGAAGTGTGTCTTGCTTGGCAACCACCAGAGCTTTGGGCTCTAAATTCCATTTTGTCTGATATACTATTTAGGTAACAATACCTGTATTATTATTGTTTGGAGGCAGGAGGTAGTGGGTTAGCATTTCCCTGATACAGCTTGGTTCATCTCTTTATTTTTAAGAATTTTTAAAATTTTATTTTAACATCTTTGTAAACAACATAAATTTAAACTTTTTATTTCACTGTCATTTTCAAACAGGCAGTACAATACAAGGTTGGCCAAAACATCAGTCTTGATAATGATCTGGTTTTTGCAATTCACTGTCTTTGCAATCAGTAGCCTCCAATCACATTGTTTCTAGAGGTGACCTCAGCATACTGAGGATGCGAGGAGACACTCCCGCTGATTGTTCGCTTGCTTTTCAGGGTAATTTCAGGCCACCAGCCCGTGACTTGAGCTCAGTAGCAATAAAGGCAGTAGCAAGTCAAGTCCCTTTCATCTCTTTTTACCTGGTAGCTTCATATTTGTTCGCTTGAAATCCACTGCAGTTTTTCCTCATTGGGAGAATAAAAGTAGCATTTTCATATTCAAAGGAAAAACTGGAAGACCTATAAGATTCATACTATCCTGAACTGTCACTTTTTTGACTCATGTGAGATGATTGATAATACAAATGTAAAATACCTAATGGTCATATTACTACCACATGCTTACCAAGAACTAAGCAACAAAAACCATTCTCCTTCGACAAATAACAGTTGATTGACTCCCTTGAAGAAGGCGTTTTCAGGGGGAAAGCAGCAAAACCATTTCTTTTTTTTTTTCCTGATGCAGCAAATTCAATGTTTCTATAGATATGATGTGCTTTTTGATTGAGAATTACAATTGTAAAGGTGGTAATAAAAGCTCGCATACCAATATATTTGTTTTTCAGTTTGTTAGCCAGTCTAGTTAAAAGATCAGTGGGTAGGAAAAGAAATGATGCTGCAGCAGCTAAAATGAATTTGGGGGAGATTATTTATAGATGTAAACAAATTAAGCCCTGGCTGGTGTGGATCAGTGAATTGGGTACCAGCCTGTGAACCAAAGGGCACCAATTCAATGCCCAGTCAGGGCACACACCTGGGTTTCAGGCCAGGTCCCCAGGGGCGGGCACGTGAGAGGCAACCACACATTGATGTTCCTCTCTTTCTTTCTCCTTCCCTAACCCTCTCTCTAAAAATAAAATCATCAAAAAAAAAAAACAAGTTCAGATTTCCTTCATTTCTCTTACGATAAATGATTGTACTGACTATGGGGACAATTTAAAAATTGAGAATATATTTACTCTTTATAAATATTTTAACAAAACATACGTTTACATGAATATTAGGATACTGATTTGAAGTTCCTACTCTTAGATGTAGGGTGAGGAGAGGGTAGAGCAGATCCCCTATAACACTTCCCTGACTCAGAAATATGGTGGTGGACAGATATTTGGGCGGTATCCTGTTGCTCTAATAGGTATTTACAATAGTGGATTCATTCATTCAGTTTCTAAGTTTGAACATGTTAACATGTTTTTGAATAAGTTTTAAAAGTACTATGTTCAGGAATTCCTGGTGAATTTAATTACTAAGTGGCTGCCAGTCAAGATCTACAGTAATTTATTTCTTGACCTTTCTCTCCAACTAACATACTTGAATAAGTGACCTCAAGTTTAAGAATGTCAGCTTTATCTTGTATATTAATACATAAACGTTTATCAGCAATAGTTTATTTTTTCAGTTTCTATTTTGTGGGAAAGATAGTTTGCATAGTACCATTTAGAGTTTGCTGGGGTTTTTTTCCTAATAGAGTTTTTGATTGTGTATGGTTAGGACATTCGTTGTACTAACATTTGGGGTAGGAGGAGAAATATGACTGTTGAATGAGAATATTTTCTCATTTAGTTTATTTTCTCTTATTGGCTTCTATCTTTTGGGGGGGCTGATTGAAACTGTATTTTAATAATTTTTTGTTTCATTAGACAATTTTTTATCTTCCTGTTTTAACTCCATCTTAAACTGTACGTAACAATAAAGGCATCAACAGTCACAAAGAAAATGCTTTCCCCTGCCCCAGGGTTTCTTCCACTTTCTATACATGGCTCCCGTCAGTGCACTAGGATCTCTGCACTTTGGGAGGACAAGCCGAATCAATGCCCTGTCTTCCCAGGTCCCAGATGAGCATGAGAGATTGAAGTTGACTTCTGTTGTGTCTGGAGCAAACACGGCCCTATAGATTGTACTGAACTCAAACTGTTGCCAGGGTCAAGGAAACCTGTAGACACGTGCGCATTCAGTGACATGGTAGATTTCAATAATACGAAGTTCTTTCTGTGCGCAGACACTGTTCTGTTCACTTGGCTGTTAGCTCATTTAATCCATGCAGCTAATTACTCTATTTCATTGCTTTTCATCACTTCTAATAGGCGCCATTTACCCCAGTTTCACAATTCTATGATCAAGAAGCACGATTCAATTGAGTGAGTGCCAGCCTGGTGGTGGTGGGGTGCTGCGGTTGCATGAAAACTTCACTTTGCTGCTTTTCGGTAACAGTCGAGTACTAACGTCAGAGTGTCTTTGAGTCTAGGATATATGTATTAAGGTATATCAGGTCACTTTTATTTTCCCCAGTTTCTTTAGATAGAGAAGCCATAGCAGAGGTTATGTGGCCTTTCCCCTGACACTCAGCTAGTAAGTGGCAGAGCCCAGATGTAAGCCCACACTTATCTCTATCACTTGGCTGTAACACGCAGGAGCGAAGAACCACAGGGCCAAGTGAACGAGGGAAAAAGTAGCCCCACTGCTCACTTTCATTATGTTATGTTGCACCATATAGGATTGCCGATGTTGGATGTCAAGACAGATATTTCATTTACCTACCGAAGTTACAATTTTAAGTTATTTCAACCTACACTGAAACAAAAAAAAAATCATATATTTTACAAGGAAACATACAGACCCTGTGATGCACTGAGCACATTAATGAGGATGCATGCAGGGTCGGGGGAGGACTCAGAGGCTCCAAGATGAGAATGGAAATTTTTTTTTAATTTAACAATTTCTTATATTCACTAAGTCCTTTCTTCTCACTGTTCCCACCAAGACTGGTGCATTCCTAGCATTCTTATCCATCCGTCTCTCCCCAGCCCCAGTAAGACAGCTGCTGTGTTCTGCTGACCCAGGGCCTAGAAAGCTGCCCGAAGAAAGCGCCCACTATCAGACGCTGTCAACAGTCTCTCTCATTCACGCATGCCGTGAGCCCCGCCTGCCATCTCTGGCCCAGACGTTTCATTTTCTAGTTGTAAGCTGAACAACTTAGGAAATCAAAGTAACGTTTCCAGGCTCTGGGGAAACATTTAGCCTGCTAGCAGAAACTCATATATTCTTCTCCACTAAGAAAGATGAATCTTTTATCCTGTTTCTTTATCCAACACAGCTGGTTTGTTTTTCCAATATGCTGACTTTTGGCCCACCAGGGCATTGCAAGGACCTCCAGTGCCCGGAGGGGAAACAGCCTGACCGGAAGGCACCGACTGGCGTGATCCCTCCTGCATTCAGACCCTGCTTCTGCTCTTTAGTGGTTGCATAACTTTTGATAATTTCTTTGGTTTCTCTGTGTCCTTGTCTGTAAAATAGGGTTTATGTCACATGGCTGTTGTGAGGACAACGCCTGTGACCTGGAACACAATAAACACACCTTAAATGTTAGCTATTGTTATTGAGACACAGTCATATTTATCTGCACACCCATGTCCTTTCGTACAGGCATCTCTCAGAGATTTTGCAGGTTTCTTCCAGACCACTGTAATAAAGCAAATGTGGCAATAAGGCAAGTCACGATCTTTTTGCTGGTGATGGGTCTTGCCTTCATTTTGTAAAAAAAAAAAAGAAAAAGAAAAAACAGCTGTGGAGCACAATAAAGTGAAATGCAACAAAATGAGGTGTGCCTGTAATTTAGAAAAGGAAACTACGTTTTCACTCTCCAAAAGCTTTTTCACCTGAACTTTCAGTACAATCTTGTATTTTTTCAAAGACAATTGACAAGATGCAGTTGGAAATTTCATAAAAACTTTACAACTCTATAATACACATTTTCTGCCCTTTCAATGTATCTCTTCTTTTGATAAAAGATTTTTATTTTGCCTCTTTAAGTTGAAGAAAATACTAGTGTTAATTTTCTGCATTCTAGTCTGAACCTCTTACAATGATTAAAAGCACTATAAAATATGTTGTGTATAATATATTGAGCCTGAAAAGTCAAGTTCATTGATGTAAAATAGGTGAGATTCCAGGCCACAGTGACAAGAATGTTTCAATATCTGTCAACTTTGCTTCCTTAAATCCCCAGCTCTGGAAGAACATCCAAGTATATCCAGAAAAGACAGAACTATAGAAATTCTGAAAGTTGACTAAATTGCCTGGAAACGATAGGTCTGAAAGAGATCAAACTTTATTACTGTGGAGATTTTCCTTGTGGACTTGGGCATGAAAAAACACAGACTTAATAACTTAGTTTGTGAGCAGAACCATCCATTTTTAGATTGGCTCGCCTAATTCTAAATCCACTTTCTAATATTTCCCTTCTAATAGTACCATTCCTCTTAAACTCTTTGGCCAAATGTATAGGAGTCTTTCAAAAATTAGGTCATCATGCAACATTAAACTTTAATAGCAGGATGTACAAGGGCTTAGAAGCAAATATATCAAATTGCTTTTTGTTAATCATGATTAGATTTTTACAAGAACTTAATGCCAGTGTCACCCAGTTTATTAAATCACACAGCACAACTGGAGAATGTCAAATGAGATAATTGATGTCAAGATATTTCATAAACTGTAAAGGGCTGTATAAATGTTAGGTTTCAAATATTAAATTAATAAGTTGGAAAGCTGAATGGCATATCTATCCATAAGAAGATACTACTTAGATTGAACCCTCAGATATGTGTCTTTCTTGGTGTTGGGAGCCGGGACTTAGCTCTCCAGAACGGATGACCCAACCCAGAGAAACAAGACAAAGGCAAAGCTATTAGTTTTTCTTTCTGTTTGCTTGATTTTTATCTTCTCCAATAATTTCTTGTAACTATGACTTAATGGTGGGATGAAATGATTAAACGAAGTGACAAAACAATTCCTTATCCTTTGATAGATACTGTCTTTTATTGTTTCTACACGTTAAGTTGATTCTCCTTTGTCAAACCACAATTCTAATATGCTTATACTAATCTCTGGGAAAAAATGCAGTATTAAAATCAACCCTGGAGATCCTGAAGAATGGCGGGCCCCAACCTGAGGCAAGGGGAGTGCAGTCGCTCATTAGTCTCAGGGGGGAAAAAGCATGGCTACTCAGATAAGCATTAAATAAAATTATTCCCCAAACCAAATATAAGAATTTCAAAGAGACAGCAAGTGTTCTTTTAATAAGCAAATACAGCTGGGTAGGTAGAGAGACTTGATGAAGGATGGCGGAGTTATTGACCAGTGTTTTCCAGACTCCTCATGCATTAGAATCCCAAGGGATCTTTATAAATACTGATGCCTGGCTCCCACCCCAAAATAGCAAGGCCAAGGTCTGAGCAAATGAACCTGTCACAAATCGCCCAGGCAAAGAACCTGTCCGGGTCTGCCTCAAAGCATTTTCGGGATCCCACCTGACTGAGAAAGTTGGTAATCCTATGGAACAACACTAAGAACGTGTCTCAGGATAGGTTCCAAAGGAAGCAGATTCTAAGATGATTGGCAGGCAGACAGTTTCTCAGGGAGGGCTTTTGGAGTTGATTCTCATGCAGGGTTAGTGAAAGGAGCCAGATTGGGCAGAAGGAGATGGGCTGCCACGCAGTTTCAGTGAAGACCTCAGCTGACACTGCAGTCTTCTGTAAAGCTCCAGTGGTCCTCCCAGTTGTGTCAGACTGTGGGGATGCCACACACCCAGGCAGTCCCATGTGGACTAGTCATTGGGCGCAGGGCGCCCTATTAAGGATTTTAATTTTGGGTGAGTGGACCCTCTTCATTGGAGGCAATGTGGGAAGCGGCCTGTCAGTCGGGCTATCTGCCAACAACATTTTCAACAACAGGGGAAGAGCTTTCTTCAGTTCTCAGGAAGATTCTGGGAGGCACATCATAGTAAATGCTTAATTTTTTTACTTTGGTAACAACCATTTTATTATGTGGTTTAAGAAAAACAAAATTAAACCACCTGGTATACGAATTCTTCTTATAGGAAGTAAGTCTTTGTTTACGAAGATAGCTTCTTCGGATTGAAACTGAATAAAAAAGAAGTGACTATAAAACACCATATTTGAAATGCACAGAAACAGGCGGCCTTAGGAGGAAGGGGTGGAGTGGAGAAGGGGGTGGAGATAAAAACGAAAAAAGATGTATGATTAAGTAGCATTGGGGAGAAATTAATATCAAGGGTATTTGACACTCAATTTCAATTTGTTTGCCCTGTTGTAGATAAGCCATTTCCACCATAACAAACATGTAGGAAGGTTTGGAGATTTTGCTTTGTTTTTTGTCGTATTCTATATTCATGATGCTTTGTGGGAATAATAAAGATTCAGCAGAATGTTGGTGCAGTGTGGGGTGGCAGATTGACATAGAAGTAATGGAGCTCTTCAGGATATCCAAACCCAGGAGATATCTACAATTGCAGGTCTTCTTATTACTCCCTGCTTTTACCCACAGCAGTTAGCTCCTATGTGGAAGGGCCTGTGTTCTCGCCCCAGTGGTTGCACGGAAGGAAACATAGGGAAACTCAGTAGCCCTAATGTACAGCCAAACTGGGAGGAGAGGGAGTCCAAGAAATAAAGGGTTTGAGAGGCGCAGGGTGCATTCCAGGACATGCAAGACAGACAGAAAGGTCGTCTGATCCAGAAGGTCCACCAACATTCTCCTGGCAAATGGAAAGAAGTTCGTCCCGTCAACCTCTAGGGATATATTTATATAATTTAAAGGAATTCCTTCTAATTAGATTGTGTTATAAAGAAAATATCTGAAGAGTAATAAAGTATAATTTGTTAAAGTGAAGACGTGTAGCAGAGAGTTAATTCCTACTTAATAAACATAAGTAGCATCTCCTAAAAATTTTAATATTAATCTCAATGCTTTGAAAAAATGTTTTCAGCTGGAAGAAGATAACCTAAAGATAGAGTCATCTTATTCTTCTAACATTTTATCACCATAAGAATGTTGATGTCATATATAAGGATTGTTCATTGTAAAATGGATTAAGATGCATTAGAACAAACATGGTCTACAAATATGGACTGTATAGTCTAATTATATATCCAATATAAATACTGTGTGTGCTTTTCTAAACGTGTGCCTGTATTTTTTAAAAGGTAAAAATACAATTTCCTAGTGTCTTCAACACTAAATGCAAGCCGTAATTCTTCATTTGAGCAGATGATTTATTTCCCTTGACTATCTGGGTTATATATTTTGTTGCTTAATTGAAATACTGGGCTCTTCAATTTATGTCAACAAAGCTTCAAATGTAATTCCCACATTTTACTCCCGACTAACTTACCATTGTGTATGCACAACATAGGTCTTTTCAGTAAATAGCGAACAGAATTTTGAGAGAAAATTAAATCAGATGACTGAGAGTATAGGCTATTTTCATGTTATCCTCTGGTACATATCAATGATTACTGGTTAAAACACTAAAAATATATATTAAAAATACAAATAAGATAAATTAGCCTCATGTCATAATAGTGCTAAAAACTTCTTTAACACATATCTTACACTTATGGATGTGCTTTTAAAAAATTACTACTTGATCCAAACATCAATCCATTACTCAATTGAGTAAACTAATGTTCCAAAAAAAAAAGTTGCCTAAAATCACATTGTGGATTACAGAATTCGGAGAAAATCTCAGCATGTCAAATTATAAAAACCCATATTGTGAATCACTACATATTCTTTTAATTAAGTTTTCATTTTCATTTATAATAAATATTTATACAAACTAGTTTTATCTCCAAAAAAGCAAACTTTCAGACTTCTCTTATAAGTTTTGTATGTCTGGTAAGATGTCAACGTTTTAATAAAGTATTGGAAAGTTGACCTTATAATGAAAATGCTATTAATGTTCCCAGCAAAGAGAAATAAAGTGTGGAATTTCAGGATGTTAGCTATCCTAACATAAAATTTATTCTTTGCTTTGCATTTGAATAAATACAACTGTTCAGATAGCACTTCTTTGTTTCAGCCCATAAAGTTGGCATTAATAAAGGTTTCCTTTGAATTAGAATATCATTAAATATTGAGATTGTTTTTATTCCTTTGACATTATTCCTTTAATGTCAGCCTCCTATCCCAAGTTTTTTCCAAGTCAGACAAAATAAAAGGAAAAGATATGAAAGAAACATGTATAATGCACGCAAAAATGAGTGAGGAACAGTTTGTTCTGCTTGTTGGAAGGAGTTGGTAGGTGGACAGACTGACAGAATTGGGAATGCTGTACAGCTTAATGGAAAAAGGCGGCTTTGGGAGCTCGCAGTCCTGAGTGACTACCCCAGAATCCATCGTCTAACGCCCTGGCCACGTGTGAACCACACCGGCAGCACTGGCCCCCTCAGCTGAGCCGCAGGCCCAATAATGATGGCTGTTGTGCACTTAACTTAAAGACATTTAATTTAAAAAGAAAAGGTATAGGAAAGATTTTTGTGTAATGTAAATGTATACAGATATTAATTTCGATCTTTTAACCTTGGCTGGTGATTTTCACAGCGGTTGTTTGTTATGAATAAGCCATGAACTGACTGTATAACTTCAGCTCAGTTTTCCATGGTCAAGAAAAAGTGAAATTAAAACCATGAAACTAGAAATATCTGACCTTTATGACAGCTGGTGGGCGGGAGGCGAGGGGGTGGAGGGGTTGAGCAAAAAGGAGAAAGGCCGCATGGACATGGGCAGCAGGGCGGTGACTGCTGGGGACGGGGGGCAAAGGGGACTAAATGGTAATGCGAAAAAAATACAGTCAGGGTTAAATTAAAAATAAGTAAGTAAAATATAAAAAAATAAATAAAAACGTCTGACCTTCACCAGATAGTCTATTTTCTGCCAATATTATAGTTGTAGTTATAGTATAGCAGAATAATGTTGTCATTCATATCAGTCAAAGAGTTCAGGTTTTAGTGAAGGGATCCTAAAAAGGCTTTGTTAAATTTAATGCTTTAAATGGGAATTTTAAAAAATTTTTAACCTTTAAGACACAAAGCTTGTGGTGCAAGAAACTGACATCATGTTATATGTCAATTATATCTCAATAAACTAGAAATAAAGTAAATTACATTAAAATAAAACAAAATAGTTCTCATGAAGTCCTGTGGTCAATAGCCAAAGAGAGCACATTTGTGTGACTGTTTTATTGTATTTTAATGTTCATAGATGCTTCAGCACTTAATGTGATTGTGTCTTATCTAATAACTGTATTATGAAAATTGTTACACAGCCCTTTAAGGGAGATGTTGGTTTAGGCAATAACCGATCTTTACGGCAGAAAAGCGATATTGTGCTAAAATTGGAAAGGGTCCTTGAAAGAAAATCCACAGTATCAAAGAGACAATAGACCACTCTGATTCCTGGTAGAAAAAGAAATCTATTCCTTCTAGTTGCAGTAATGGAAACTTCCCTGCTTGAAAGGAAATCTGTACAGCAAAGCCTAAATGGCAGGCACTCAGATTGCTCCCAGAATCTTGTCAGAACGCGATGGGAAGTTAACTGACACAACCCACTGGCTGGCTTGACGGCACGACTGCAGACAGCAGCGTAAGCCAGAGCTAACGGGGAAGCAGGAAGGACCAGGAAAAGAAACAGACCTCACAACACACACGTGTGTGCACGTGTGCTTCAGTGTGCCTGATGCATGTTATATACAATGGGATTAATAGAGGAATCATACAGTTTTTGGTATATTTTATCCCACCATGCGTTTATTAAAATAAAAAGGGCAAGCAAGTCAGTCAGCATCTTACCCTTCATAACTGTGTGGCTAACAATATCCTCTTTTTCTTTAATTTACATTATCAGTGAAATTATTCACATGGATACCAAATAGTTCAAACTCTTCAATCAAATTTACCTACTATTATCAGCACTTGCCAATACATTGTGGCAATAGAGTCAACAAGTTCTGGTACATTCTTACCTGGGTTTTGAAAACCTTAGTTAAGAATAGCTTCAAATTTCTAAGAAAATATGCCCAGATGGGCAATGCTATGTTGTTTAAATCCAGACACTTCTAGCTCGCTTTTCCTAAAATACCCTTTGACTCACAGGCTGTTGCACAACTCAGTGACTTTGAGCATCTGAAATTGATTAGAGTTCGCGAAGTAAAAGACATTATGATGGCCCCCAAGACATACCTTTTCTTCTAACATAAAAAATATTTACCTTCTGTCTCTCTTTTTCTATTTCTCTTTGTTTTTCCAACCTAAGAAATGAAGTTAAGAAAATTCAAGGCTCTGGCCAGACAGCTCAGCTGGTTACAGTGTCATCCTGATGTGGCAAAGTTGTGGGTGTGATCCCGGTGTGGACACATACAAGAAGCAACCAACGAATGCATAAATAAGTGGAACAAGAAGTTCATGTTCTCTCTCTCTCTTCCTCTCTCTAAAATCAATTAAAAATTCAATAGGATAACTAGTTATTGTATCAAAAATATAATGTCAAAGAAATGCTATAGATTTCAGGAATAACATACATTATTACTCATATGGGTCATAGTAATTATTAAACAATTATCAGTGAACAATATATGTGTGCATTTTTTAGATTACTAGTTGAAAGTTAGAGGATCTATTTCAATAAAATCTGGAGTATATGAATTTGCTGAATTTACTCCTGATCAAGATATGTTTTTGATTAAACATGGAAATTCCCTTTATATAAAATTGACAGTAGATACAGAAGCACATGCATTTTTGTTTGAGAAATTTATTTAATATTATCACCAGTTTCCCTCCTGTTTAATGATATTTTTAATAAGAAGGTTAGATGAGGTTTGAGATGCAGGCTTTTCATTTTCTCTCTACAAAAATCCTGGCCCACCCAGAACTTATACCTTTGACCTTGGCTTCATCAACACCATGATCTCAGCAATTCATCTATCATCCCTGCCTTTGGACCAAATGAGCATGAGCCACATTACATCAGAGAAGAGTGCCAGGGTCAACAATTAATATTTTAGAGTTATAGCTATGTATGAATGTATGTGCTTGCTTTTATAGCAATATGACAGTCTAGTGCTATTTATTTCTAAAGTAAAAAGAAGCAATTATATTATGTAATATGCTATTTAATATGATTCCAAATAGGCAAGTATTGTTCATATCCCTGGACAATAAGTAGTAGGATTCAGTAGGCATGGCTGCAAACCAAAGCCAATTCTAGCTTTCCCTTAAATAAAGCTCTAGATTCATCTGAATGATATCTGATTGGCCATAGATAAATACTAAAAATCAATGAATAGAACTGATTGACCTAATGTTTTTATAATCTGCCCCCTTTGTAAGTCAAACCTCATGTAAGTAATTTGAAAATTAAAATCAAGGTATCTTTTATTGCCTTCAAAGCTCTCACGCCATTTGTTTTATAACAGGAGCAGCTGTGAGTGCAACACAAGTCAGTTTCCAGACCAAAATGGATGGGGCCAATACCAGTTCGCCTCTGAAAACACGTCATTCACTGCAGATAAGACTTCAGTCTATCTAGCTTATCTCTCAGTAAGAACAGTGTAAGCATGGAGTCATTGAATACTAGCCAATTCCTATCATACAAATTGAGAAACAGAGGAACTGGTTGCTCTAGGGACTAACCAACCCAGCAACTGCACAGAAGCAGACATGAGAGGGGATAGCAGGGCTCCTGGAGGCAGGGGTCCAGGGCCTCCTTTCCTGCATTCTTTAGTCCCACCCCCACTTCCACCTGTGGTTCCCCAAAAGACCGCTGAGCCCTTGTACGAAGTCTGACTCTGTTTAAAATAACCTTCTTTAACCTAAAACCCCCAAAGTCCTAAGAAATATAACTGGTAACCAGGAAATCTCAAATAGAGACCAGTGAGGGTTAATTGGTTCATAACCCCCAAAGTGTCTGGCCTAAGAATTTCTAACAAAAATAAAAGTAAATTTCACTTAAATATTTTCTTTATGTGCATGATACTGATCAATTACCACAAAGAGATGGTAAATATTTTTCCAGTAAACTTGGTTTCTCTTACACAATAAGCTCCCCAAATAAATACGCTATTTGAAAGGATAAGGCCATGTAAGATGCTAACAGGTCACCTAAACAAAGACATGTCACTCTTCGTGTGGGGCAGTTGGCATTAACTTCTTAGAATAAACAGATAAAAATGAAGTACAAATTCGATTGTGGTTCTTTGGGGGAGAAAAGTTAGTGCCCACCTTGAGATAGAGGCACGGCATGGACATAAGCACAGGTGATGAAAAATGAGACTACAAGAAGGCACGTGGCCATACACCATGATTTCTCACCTGTTTCCCAGCGTTGTCATAGACGCCTCTAAAGACCTTTCCTTTTTACCTTGGAGTTTTCGGGCTCCAGAAAAAGTATGAATATGTATAAAGGGGGGTTAATGATTCAGTGAAGATGTATTCCATTAGCTAAGAAAGCCAGAGGCAATTTCATATTTGCATTTTTATTATCACCTCTTAAAATCAGATTACTAAATCCTAAATTGTCCAGTTATTTTCCAAAACTGTTTGGGCATTAAGTTTTGAATTAAAATGTATAACTGAAGTAATTTAAAGCATCTTCTGAGGAAAAGTCTTCCATCTATGAATTAGGTGGAAACTTTAATTTCTGTTTTACTATATTTTTTCCAAAGACTACTGATCATGCAACCAATATTTTGATTCCTCAATTCAAGACCCGTGGTTCATTCATGCCTATATTTAAGAAAAAGAAACTGATCCAATGAAACAAGGTAAGTGAACTGGCTTATACACCTAGCACAAGTGGCAGTAACCAGAAAATTCAAAGAAATATAATGTCTTATTCCTTAAATTATGCTAAATAATCAAGGTGCACTTGTATTTTAATATTTTCATACATTCATTAAATGCTATTCATTAAATATATCTGTGATTTTCAATCACTGCTAATTTCATTACTTGATGGGGCAACATAGTTTAGAAAGCATTGCAAACAAAAATCTTAACCTTTTGAACTTGGGTTTGAAAATGATACAGAGAGAGTTAAACAGATGCTATCAATTCTTATATTTTTGCTTCAGGAAATTACATTTCAGCTGTTCACTTAGGGTTATTTTTATAAACAAAAAGAAATGGTTATTGCTGGTGTAATTATGGGATGCACTTCAGAGACTGATATTATTACACAGGGGAAAAAAGCACTACATAAATCAGAACTTTAGAAATAGGCATATTTGACATGTTGCTTCAAGAGCACTTATGGGCATAGTGCCTTTTCAATGTGAATGACTAGCTTCCATTATTGTTAGTAATATTTTCCTACATAGGCATCTCAGAGAAGGAAACCATTTTATTGGTTGCCATTTCCATATTTCTGAGTGAATGCCAACTCTTTGCAAATTGAACTAAAAATATTGATTAAATGTATACTAAATCTCTTCCTAACAATATGGTGAGCTATCTAAGACTGCTAATTATTAAGGCTTCCAAAGATCAAGGCGGTGGCATAGGAAAATGCAATATTCAGAAACACTTGAACTGGATCAAAATTACAACCAAACTGCAGAACCACCTGAAACCTAGCTGAATGGAAATCCTAGAACTGAGGTTATATAGAAGAAACCACATCGAGACTGGTTGGACGGTCAAAGACACAGAACAGGCTGGTCCCACACCCACATGTGGTAGATAAAAATTGGGAGGGATATTTTGGCAGCATGGGTCCCCCTGAGGAGTCAGGGGTCCCACCCCACTCAGGCCTTCTGGCGCAGAGTTCCTGTGCCAAGAAAATAAACCCATAACTTCTGGCAGTAAAAAACAAGCTGAGGAAAACAGAATTGTTGGAGTTGCAGGCAGTTCCTCTTAAAAGGCTTGCACATGAACTTACTCAGACTCACTTCATCTGAGCTCCAGCAATGGGACAGCAGCTCAAAGGGCACCAAGAACATATGAGGAGAAAATGAATCATCTGCATCTGACTTCAGGGCAAGGACTGGAAGGGTGACTTTCTCCCAGAGAGAAGAGCTGGCAGAGGCCGTTATTTCTTTGCTAAGTCTTTTCTCCACAGAGCCAGAAGGCAAGTACATAACATGTCTCAGTTTCCATCAGCTTGGCCATCATCATTCAGCCTACCTTGGTGACTCCCTGAGACACCACCCCACCCAAATTGGGGGCCCATCTAAGCTATTTCTAGTGGCTTTTCCATATGAATGGCCTACATTGGCTCAGACCTCACACTTTCCTAAAATTTCTCAAGCAAGCAGCATCTGACCTTGGCATGTCCCCTACCTAAGTGGCCCCAGGCCTGGTACTAGTGGCAGCTAACACTGGTTTTCAGCTTGTCCTTTCCTGCACCTCCAATCCCAACACAAGTAGCAGCCATCTGCACATCACTGTGTAGGTCATTCTGAGAGGTTCCAGGCAGAATATGTCATAGCTAACCTTAGTCTGTAACTTCTGGGAGACCCCAGAGCCATTGCACTCAATGGACAAATTCAGACCATGTTGAAGCACCACTCAATCACCTCCACAACAACACACCCAAAGGGCAGATTCAGTGAGCACCAGAATCCCACTGAAATAAGTCCTGCTCTGTGGGATGGGCCCCTGCACAGCTGATCCTCCAAGGTAGCTGGTAGTCAAAGCCAGTCCTTGCAGCTGATAAGCCTGAGAGTAAAATATCCCATTAATGTGTGAACAGCAATCAAGGCTTAACTAAAACAGGAGGGTGGATGCAACCCACAAGGGAAAGGGAGTGGGTGCACCTGGTGTGCCCGACTCAGGTGAAAAGGAAGGCTATGCCACTGGAACCCACAAGGCACCTACTACATGAAGTCACTCTACCAAGTCCAGGCAACTTAGCAGTTCTACCTAATAAACACAAAGAAATGCAAAGAGGCTGCCAAAATAAGGAGACAAAGAAATATGTCCCACATGAAAAACAGAACAAAATTCAATAAAAATAGTAAAAAAAAAAAAAAGGAGACAAACAATCTATTAGATGCAGAATTCAAAACACTGGCTGTAAGGATACTCAAACTTAGTGAGAAGTTCAACCACATAAAAAAGTATATAGAAACCATAAAAAGAACTAGTTAGAAATGAAAGATACACTAACTGAAATGAAGAATAATTTGCAGGGATCTAACAGTAGCTTTGATGAAGCTGAGAATCAAATCAGCTGTTTGGAATAAAAAAAAGAATCCAAATAAATGAAGATAGTATAAGGACCCTCTGGAAAACTTCAAGGATACCAACATCCACCTCATGGGGGAGCCAGAAGGAGAAGAGAGAGAGCCAGAAATTGAAAACCTATTTGCAAAAATAACAACAAAATTTCCCTAACTTTGTGAAGGAAATGGACATACAAGACCAGGAAGTTCAGAGAGTCCCAAACAAGATGAACACAAAGAGGCCCATACCAAGACACATGATAATTAACATGCCTAAGATTGAAGACAAAGAATGAATCTTAAAAGCAGAAAGAGAAAAGCAGTTAGTTACCTAAAAGGGAGTTCCCATAAAACTGTCAACTGATTTCTAAACAGAAACATTAGAGGCCAGAAGGGATTGTCAAGAAATATTCAAAGTGATGAGAAGCAAAGACCTACAACCAAGATTACTCTATCCAGCAAAGCTATCATTTAGAATGGAAGGACATATAAACAGCTTCCCAGACAAAAAAAAAAAAAAAGAGCAAAAGGAATTCATCACGACCAAACAATATTACATGAAATGTTAAAGAGTCTTCTTTAAGGAGAAGAAGGAAAAAAATAAAAAATATGGCTAATAAAATGGCAATAATACATAGTTATCAACAAATGAATCTATAAAACAAAACAAACAAACAAGCAGAATAGAAACAGACTCATAGATACAGAGAACATGTGACAGTTGCCAGATGAGAGGGAATTTGGGAGGAGGGGTGAAAAAGGTGAAGGGATTAAGAAATACAAATCAGTTGTTACAGAATAGTCATGAGGATGTAAAGTACAGCATTGGGGATATAGTCAATAATGTTCTAATAACTTTATATCCTGTCAGATGGGTACAAGATTTATCAGGATGATCACTTAGTAAGTTATACAATGCCTAATCACTGGGGTGTATACCTAAAACTAAGCTAATATTGTATATCAGATTTAACTGAATAATAAAAATGATTTAGAAAAGGCATAAAAAGACTATTACTTGTATTTCATACTAGAACAAACATGAAAAAAGAGAGCTTGGGGAGTAATTGCTTCTATTTTATTTTACCTTTGGAACTGATCACTTTTCAAGTGATGCATCCCTTATCCTTATATCAAAAACAGAATACCAAATTATATAACTTTTCTCAAATTGTTCACAACTCAGAATTTATACTCATTAAATACATTTTCTTTCCTACCTTTTTAAAAGGCTTTGTTTCCTTTTACTAGTAGGTCAGGCCCAAGTCACATTACGGTCACATTTCAATATTTGTCTTCGTGCTTCTGTAAGTAGTGGATCCTAGAGTGTCACTTCATTCACATTCCTCAAAGCTTTCTGTAAAGGCCTACTGAAAAACAAAGCATTTAACTTTGTAAGAGGCAAAAGACTTTCTTGGGACAATAGCATCCTTTTTATCATACCTTAGTGAACCTCATTTTGAACCCTTTTGAATTCTTTTTCAAACAAGTAATTTTGAGTAAAATAACGTATGAGGCACTAGCAATGATGATAGGAAGATAAACAACACGTGACACCCAGTGAAGAGGATCCTAGAATTGGAGGCGTTAATTCCCATTGGTCAGGGCTGGGCAAGGTTTCAAAAGAAAGTGTTATTCTGTGAATATGCATAGGAACAGCTTGAAATCTAGATCCGAAGCTCAGGTGAGTGATAATGTCTGAAGGGTAAGATACAAGAAAATATCAATAAAGGAGATAGGAGAAGTTATGAGAACAGTTGAAATTACCCACGGTAAGGGAGAAATTATAAAACAAAGAAGAAATCTAGATTTAATCTCCAATGTATCTGTTGGTATAAATGGATTGCCGAATCTTTGTTCTATTTTATGTAGAGAACCAGAGTGTAGAAATAAGTAAGTTTCATTTTAGCAGATTCTACTTTTGATAATTGTACAGTCATTTATATAAGACTTAACTCTCCCATATAAAATAATTATAACTTTAGGCAACTATTAGAAAGCACTGGAGAGAAATCAAAAATGGGAAAAAACTGAAGGGGAGTTGGCTCTTGAAAAAGGAGAAGAGCATAGCATGAGAATTGGTTCATACGGCAGTTTGCCAGAGGACCCATCCAGTCCACATGGCATGAAGAAGCTGAAATTGAGGCGGAAAGCTTTGGTCTTGCTAACTCAGGAAGTCAGAGTTAGGGTCCAGGCCTGCCAGAATGATAGAAAACATAAAATAAAGCTCCAGATCAGAGGACCATGTCCAGAAAGTGTCAGCTGAAGTAGTTGCTGGCACCAATTCAACACCAACTGGACTCCCAATTGGGCGTATGGTGAAGAAGGAAACTTTGTTCCGTGATACAGCCTGGAATCTCAATGGCTCGATAGTGTTAGGGCTCAGTTATGAAGCAGCACAGCCTGGCTGTGAGGCGGCCTTGGGGAGAGGTGGCCCTGGGGCCAGAGACCTCTCTGACTAGACAGCTCTGCTGTGTTTTGCCGCTCTGTCTGGTCTGCTCTGCCCTGTGCCATCTTGCCTTTTGCTTTCACTCTCACACTGGTCTGCTCCACTCTGCCATGGCCAGATGTCTTTGGTCAGGGAAAAGCAATCTTCAGTCTTAGGCGGAAAGGAAAGTGCACTCTCTGAGCCAGAGGGGAGCTAGCATGTGTAGACAGAAACCATCCGCCTCTGGTTGTTGACTGGTCCAAAAAGCACTCTCCTAATTGAGCAGAATGGAGCCTCTCTAATCGTCAGTGAAGGCGCTGAGTGGAATAAGCACCAATATAAAGGGAAGGAGAGAATAATACTGCAGGACCAAATAGTAGGATGAGAACACTGGGCGTCAGGAAAGGTTATTCCAAGGAAAAAACATCAAAGCTATAGCCTGTAGGGCAGCAAAAGTTGGCGAGGGGAGGCAGATATGTGGGGTGGATAGAGAAGACAAGGTAAAACAGGCAGATTTCAGACAGATGAAACAAAATGGGCAAAGATGAGACAAACGGTGACATATGGAGTAAACTAAAATAGTTCGCCATGGGAATTCACACAGGCCTGTCAGCAAGCCTAGGCCTAGGAACACTTAGGTTATTGCACGATGTCAGGGTAGAGATCATGGTTGCCCTATTTGGCAGAAAGAATAGAAGAAGTTCACGTTCTGGAGAAATGCTATACAGTGGTGTCACTAGTATCTAACTGAGACAAAGACTATTCCCTTTAATATCACCAGGCAGCCACCCTTAAAAAATTTTGTTCTAAATCGATCTCATTGAGGCCCCCTTTGCTTCTCTTCTCTCATAGCATATTATAGCTCTCTTTAAAGAGTTGATATAATACATCATGTTATATTATAATTAGTCATTTCCTCACCAAAGGAAGATTGTCAAAGGCAAGAGGGACGGTTCAGTAACCTGTGTTAGCAGCTCATAGTAGGGAGCTTGGGACACAGTAGGCATTAATATTTAAAACCAGCCCACTCCTCCTGCTATACACAACGTATAAGTGATATATACTGCACTCATGTTCCTCTAGCTATTAAGAATATATTAAGAATATTAAGAATAGGCTGATTTTCGAATTCTGTGTCTTGTCTTCCCTCAATAAACAATCAAAATATCCTAGAGACTCCAAGTGGCATTTTCACAATGTTTTTTGCAATTCGAGTGAACACAGCAAGTCTTTGTTTGACCATGGGTACCAATTTTTTCATTCAGAGAATGAGTTCACCAAAGTATATGCCACGTTGCCTGCAAGCATCAATGAGTGCCTAAGAGGCAGAAACTAATTGTGAGAATGTTCTGTTCAATTGATAGCATGCTGTGGTTGCTCAATACTTATTTAAAATACCAACAAAACTTGTTTCTTTGCTTTGACATTTGAACTAGCTATATAATGCCGGGCAAGCATTTTGATTCCCATACATCTACATGCCAAAGTTGAAAAATAAGGCACCTATTTTTCCTTCAGAATTGTTTCATGCCTGTATCAAAATACCAAGTTACCATGGTGATAGCTACTCTTGTAAATAGGGCAACTCTACCACCCTATAGAAGCAAATGTAACACAAAAGGGAGGCAAAATAAGCTCTGAAATAGAGGACAAAAGAGCCTGGGGAAAATCCCCACAGTGAAAGAGATAAAGGCTGTTCCAGATCAAAGTCTTGGAAGGTGACAGGCATTCCTCTTCCCTCCCCCTCACGGGCCTACGTGCCAGCCAAAAGCGGGCGGGCCATGAATATAGGTAGCGAGGGGACTGCACAGTGGTGGCTCAGGGAACATGGCATAATGTGTTCATTCAGCATAGTGAAAAATAAAGTGCTAATAATGACAATAATAACCAACATCCAATGAGATCCTATTCTGGGCCAAGCACCGGGCTTTAGTGCACAAACTCATTCACTTCTCTGAACGCTTCTGTGAGGTAGGTCATAAGCGATGTGGGAATTAGGCTCGGGTGCAACCTTGTGCACTTAACCTCATTTATTTTGAAGACCAAACAGTAATGAGGAAGGGGAATAAGAAAAGCTAAAGGAGTGAGACTGGCCTCATCTTTGTCTTTCAGAAAGAGTGAGGAGAAGAGGGGGAAAATCAAAAGTCATGGTATGACTGATTAGAGCTGTCCATCGCCCTGTGCACCGTGGAGGACCTGGGGATGGACAGCCAGGCAGGACAGGGGGGAAGCAGGCAGAAGGAAGTGAGCAGCAAGCTGTGGCGAAAGCTGCACTCAAGAGAAAAGAGGGAAAGCTTCTGTGGACTGGTTATTTAAAGAAACTGAGGCCCAGGGGCATACAATTAGCTTTCTTGTGTGTGAAAATATCTCCTGCTCACTCCCCACATCTCCCAGCTGTATGTCTGTCTGCCTTTAGTGGACTTGTGTTTCATTTCATTTTGATCAAACTTTGACAGGTTGATAAGTTTGGGGAGACTGGTGACCTTGTGACTTCCCTTGTCATTTACTCCAGCTCTTTGAAACAGTTTGGATTTCTGGCTTCCTTTCAGTCTGTGGGTTCTGTGAAGGGAGAAAGAAGAAGCTTCCATGTTCTCTTCTCTGCCCAGTCTAGAAGAGGTGAGATCTGGGGCCAGTCCTGCACAATGAGAGTCTTCACGTGACTTCTAGGGAAGAGCCCCAGCCTAGAAGAAACAGAAGGGCTGATCAGAGAAGCCTGCGACTCTCCAACATCGGGGCAGCAAGTCCGGACCAGCCCCCAGTGTGGCACTATAAGGAATTATAAAGTGTTGTTTAAATGTTGACGCCATAACTAATACAGAAAGGTGAATGTTGTTCTGCAAAATAGGTTCTTTGGAAGTTTATATGTTTATTTTAATGAAGGTGCCATGTGTGTGAAATCTGTTTGAAATGTCTTTTGGTGCATTTACAATGATTTGTAATCATGCCTCATTTTTAGCCCAGACTGCTAACAAGATTCATTACCCATTTTATTCAATACACTGAACTCCACATAACTTTCTTTTCAAAAATCGGATCCATTGTCAAAGGATTAAGATTCTCTACTGAGGATTTTCCCGAAGTGTTGTAAAATCTGAGAGCAATTCAAAAGAGGAACTCCAAAAGTGTTTTGGTCAAGGGTCAGCAGCAAAGGTTGTTGTGATGTTGAAAGGTGGCTATTTTGATGCAGTCTGTATTCACGCGGACATGTAAAATTTGGTATACTCTGTGCTCATATAGCTATGTAAAATGTGATAGACTGGAAAAGAATAGCTGCTTTTCTTATCAGATGCACCTATTAGGTTATGGCTAACAACATGAAATAATGACCCGAACAATGAAGAGAGTGTTAGGCAAATTTATTACTAGCCGTCTGTTCCTTTCTCATGAAGGATTATTTTTTTTGCATTTGTTTTATTGCAACAATTTCAGTACAGATTTTTGCTTTTGGAAATACATCCTTAAAGAAAAAAGTCTTATTAACAAAATTTAGACTTGCGTTCATTCAGACACACTTGTGCAGTTAAATAAAGAGCGGTTCCTACAGTGGTTTTCCTACCACAAAGAGTGATTCCAATCAGTGATGAAAGTATAAGCAATTACTTTGATCAATGAAATCACTAACAGACATTTTCTAAGGATATCCATAGGCCACATGCCATTATAGTCCTTCTGGCACATGCCATGCATTTAGCTCTGTGCAAATTACCTACACTGTGTGCATCTTAGTCGAAAAAAATTGTTGGCTCCTTGAGGGTAGAGCATTAACTCTGACACTGTTAAATATCAGGGAAAAATTTGGTATTTAAATATAATTCATCTTAATAAGCAAAACTGTAAGTCAATAACCAATGCAAGTAATAAAAATAAAATAAAATGTTTTCCCTATTATTACTGTTCCCCTCATTTAGAACACGTATGTATAACATTTTTGGCTTCTCTACAGCTCCTTCTTATTTGATATAAGGAAATATGACTGACAATAAGATTTTCCCCTGGCAAATCTATCTGGATCAATATTTGCATGATTTAATTTTGTCTTAATTAGGTATCCTGAGACTCACTGCAGGGGGATTTTTTTTCAATATGTGCCAATAAGTCCTCACTTCCATGTGCTCCTCTTAAAATTATATCCAAGGGCACATATTCCAACTGTTCCCCTTTCTCTACTGATATCACACTCAGAACTAAACTGCATTATTACCAAGATTTTACCATCCTCAAACGCAAGTCAAGCTCACATTAGGGACCTACAGATGGAGAAGTAAGCAAGCCTAACACTTTAAATTGTAACTTCAAAAGGCCTTTTTAAGAGTATTCTAATTGAATTCAATACAACTTCAAATTACTATAAAAAGCTTGCTTCTAATATCAACTATATTTCTGCTAGAATCTCACATATTTGTATGTATTAAATATATTTCATTGGTTCTAAAACACTATCAAATATAGAACAATTATAATCATGTAACAATGAACACTTATGTACACACACCTATTCGAAGAACAGTAACATCGAAACTGCCATGAAGTCATCTCCCCGACCCATTTACCATCTGTCACCCTCAGATGTTATCTACTGACTATATTTTATACTTATCATTCCCTCCTGGTTTTTAATAGTCTTACCAAAAATGCCGTAACCCTAAATATATTGTTTTTTAAATTTTATATTTACACATCATTTTAGACTCACTGAAACTTTTCAAAAACACTACAGAGAGCTCCTCTATTGTGTGTTCTTCACCCAGATACCCTTAAGGCACCATCTTTCATAGTCAACTCTCAAAACCAGAACACTAACATTAGAAAATACTACTCACTGCAGACCTTTTCAGACTTCACCACCGCTTCCACTAGTGTGATTTTTCTGTTCCAGATTTTATATTGCATTCAGTATTGTTTCAATTTGCATGTATCCTTATAATTGAATTTGAACATTTACCCATATATTTCAGGACTATTTGCATGTTTGTGAATTATTTACATCTTTCCTGAAGTGTTCTATGAGGACCTTGATACTTTGTCCTTCAATTTTGAGTTCTTTAT
>PVKM010002831.1:0-61772 GCA_004027735.1 Carollia perspicillata
CTGTTCTACTTGTTTTCATAGTTTGTTTTTGCTTTTGTTTTAGGTTTGTTGATAGTTGAGGGTTTGTTGTCTTTTTACTGTTCATAGTTTTGATCATCTTTTTCTTAGATAAGTCCCTTTAATATATCAATAATAAAGGCTTAATGATAATGAACTCCTTTAACTTGACCTTATCTGGGAAGCACTTTATTTGCCCTTCCATTCTCAATGATAGCTTCACTAGATTGAGTAATCTAGGTTGTAGTCCTTGCTTTTCATGACTTTGAATGCTCTTGTCCAGCCCCTTTTTTCCTGAAAGATTTCTTTAGAGAAATCAGCTGATAGTCTTATGGGAACTCTTTTGTAGGTAACTTCTATTCTTTTGCTGCTTTTAAGATTCTCTCCTTATCTTTAATATTGGCCAGTTTAATTATAATGTATCTTGGTGTGCTTCTCTTTGGGTCCAAGTTGTTAGGGATTCTCTGGGCTTCCTGGACTTGTGTGTCGATGTCCTTTGCCAGATTGGAGAAGATTTCTTTCATTATTTTTTTCAAATAAGTTTTCATTTTCTTGCTGTTCCTCTTCTCCTTCTGGCACCCCTGTGATTCAGATGTTGGAATGTTAAGGATGTCCCAGAGGTTCCTAAGCCTCTCCTCATTTTTTTTGAATTCTTGTTTTTTCATTCTGTTCCAGTTGAATGTTCATTTCCTCATTTTGCTCCAAATCATTGATATGAGTCCCAGTTTCCTTCCCTTCACTATTTGTTCCTTGTATATTTTTCTTTATTTCACTTTGTATAGCCTTCACTTCTTCCTCTATTTTGTGTCCATACTCAGTCATTTCTGTGAGCATCCTGATTTTGAACTCTGCATGTAATAGGTTGTCTATCTCCTCACTGCTTAGTTCTTTTTCTGGAGTTCTGACTTGTTCTTTTATTTGGGCCATATTTCTTTGTCCAGGTATACCTGTCATGTTGTAAAAGGTGGAGCCTTAGGTATTTGCCACGGCAGGGCAACCCACTTCACTGAGGTATGGTGCTGTATGTGGGGGAGGAGTCAGAGAGGGAACAATGCCATTCGCTTGGCTCTTGCCCCACTTTCATTCACTTCTCCCACTACCCACAATTTGTATCCTTTGAGGTGCTCCCCTGATGCTGATTCCTGGGTGGGTGGGCTTGTGCACATTCTAGGACCCTGTGGGCCTCTCCAACAGACTCACCTGTGAGACTGGCAGTTTCTCCCATCACTACAACCTCCACAGACTTTTATAGCCAGAGGTTATATTGAGGCTTTATTTTCCCATGCTAGAAACCTGGGTTGCACAATCTGTCTCACTCCCCAGTTGTTCCTCATGGCTTTATCTGCATGCTAATTTGGGACAGCCTGGTCTACCAGCTGCTGGCCCGCTTACCCCAGTCTGCCAGCTGCTATCTTGTCACAGATCCTTTCCTCCTTGGATTCCCATCTTCACCCCTCCTACCAGTCTAGGTGACTGTTTTTTCTTTAACTTCTTGGTTGTCAGACTTCTATGAACTTCTATTTTCCTGCAGTTCTTATTGATTTTTGTCTTTAAATTGGTTGTTATCCTTCTTTTGGTTGTGCAAGGAAGCAAAGTGTATATACCTACTTCTCCATCTTGGCCAGAAGCTAAAAATCTCTGATAAAGCTTTTTAGAAATAATTATAAATATACATAACATAATTTTCCAAAGTCTTGGGTGACTTGGATATTTGGAGTTTTGCTAGGTTAAATGGTGAAAATGATTAAATATATAGATATTTTGAAATAACAGGATACTAAAATAGTAATTGATCTGAGTTTGCCTACTTTGACTTTTTATTATAGAAAATGAATTTGGATTTGTTAATAAATATATCTTGTACTTTATTTGAAGTATGTCTGTTGAAAATGTGAGTCTATTTGAAATTGGAAAAAACCTGTTTCTAAAAGTTAAGAAATGTATTCATAAAAGTATCAATCTAAAGAATGTTACTTTTGTCACTAAAAATCAAGGTTTCTAAGAATTAAGAATTCTAATTACGTTGAAAAGAAATTGTATGGTTTGAATGAAAAGGTATGAAGTATGAAAACATTTCTTAAAGAAAAAGAAGAATGTAATTTGTTTTTAAGTTAGTTATTTTTGAATAAGTTAAGAAGAAGCAAAGTTAAGATTGTTTATTTTTCACAGAGTTTCTGCTAATTGAAGGAGGTTTATGAGGAGAGATCTTAAGAAGACATTATACATTAATAATTAAGCTGAATAATAAATTTAATTAGGTAAATTAATATAAATATAAACAGTGAGCTAACATGGAATTTGTTTGGTTCTTCTTCAGTCTGCTAAAAGGGAAAAAAGTTTTTCCATACCTGCCTAGATAGCTAATATTGTATTTTTAAAAAGTTTTGTGTTATATTGTGTTATATTAATCAGGTACTCAACTACTTATAAACATATATTCTTTACTGTAATATCTAAAGTTTTGCTGGCCTGTATTTGTGTTTGATACCTTTATCATCACTTTGGGTGAATAAATAATTTAATATCATTTTGTAATGCTATACATTCTTTTAGTCAAGTGTGTTTGACAAACTTTCCAGGGTTTCAATTTTAAGAGACTTTGCCTTGACCTAAAATTGGCTTTGGATCATTCCAATGGGTGCCTGGAATGCCATGGGGACTTGAAATCCTCCTTCTGAAGATGAAATTTTGAACAAATTAGGCCTATTTGATATGCTTAAAGTACACTGGAATCTTTGTCAAATAAATAATAACTATGTGCTATTTGTATACATGTTTATTATTAAAATGGATATTCTAGAGATTATATATAAAAATCTCTAAAAGCTTACAAAGTTCTGATATAATTTCATTTGTAACAAATTATCAATTGCATTATAATCATATCTTTAGCCGCTTCATTTAATTTTTTATGTCATTTATAGATAGTCATTGTTTTACCCTGATGCACTTACAAATATGTTGCATCTTGAGAAAGATCCATGGAAATAACTCTGACTTATTCTAAATTACATATTTCTGAGAATAAATTTTTAGATCATATTTTTGAATTGATTAAAGATTACTAGAACACAATGGAGTAACTGGATTTATAAAAATACTGACAAATAATCAGCATAAACAAAAATTTATTATGGGGCAGAATGAACTAAAGATGAGTGTAGCTTTATAATGTCTTATTGAAAATATTACTAATTTTTAATCTTTTTGTTTTTCAGACATAAGGAAACATGTTTTTATTTTCTTAAAGTAATATGGTAAATTATACTTCCATAAGCAATATTGAGGAATTTATATTTTTCTCCCTACCTAATCGCTCTGGAATTTAGAAACTCTTAATAAGTGAATGTTATAATTTATATATAATTTATATAATTTATATATATGTTTACATGAATCCAATAAGAATCTGATTTCTTTATAAAAGGACACATAAAACTAGTTTCCAATTGTGGTTTTATTAACCAAGACCTTGACTGGAATGTCATGTCTCAGAAAGAGACATGCCTAGACACTGGATTACACCAGAAAACTTTAACAAATGAAGATTGCCTTTGAAGCTAATAAAAGCCCCTTGGAGAAATGGCCTGGTACCCTGCCTATTCATAAGGTTCATGGCAGTCTTTCCAGGTTAGATAGAAACAACAAACAGTTGCTTTCCTGGGAGTTGGCATGGAACAACCTCAACACATTTGGGAGGATCTCAAGAAATTGAGGAACTCACCCAAAGTTATAGTTATTGCACTCAAAGCCTGATGGCAACTGGGTGGCTTGGCTTTTCTGCCCTGTGGTACTAAATGAAGCTCAATCTGGAAATTTCTTACAAGATTCCAACCAAGTACACTGAAGAGATCATATAGATCAATTGCTATTCCTATTATGTTTATGCAAATAGTCAGACCAAATTGAAACAAGGTTTAATGCAGTAAATGAATTGGTCTTGATTTGGTTCTTTGATAAGTAGAGGGTAGTATCAAGGAGAGAAATTGTGTTTCAATAGACTCTATAATACACAGTTATGGATATTAAACTCTACTTCAGTTAATTGTCTTCAAAGCTTTATTTATCACCTATGCACAACAAGATCACAGCAAGGACAATAGACCAGGTGCAGAAGGTCACCAAGGTGGAAAGCCTCCAGTGACTAGCAATAGGAATGGGAAAGATAAAAAAAATAAAAAGAGATACATATGCAGATGGTGAAATGGAATGGTGAATGAGGAGGCCCAAAGCTCTTCTAGATACCTCCCCACCCATTATTATTTCCTAAAGGTGCCTCAGATACAATTGACAGTAGAAAACAAGTTGGTTGACTTTTAGTAGACACAGGAGCTGTGTACTCTGGATCAAACACCAGATTGATTAAAAAATAAAAATAGAAAAACACAAGCCTTGGTTGTAATGATAACAAGAAAAATGCAGCAAAAAGCCTCCCTCCAGCCTTTGAAATGCCTTTCAGAGATTAAAGTTATTGCATGGCTTCCTCAGCTTCTTCTATTTGCCTGAATGTCTCATCTCTCTGCTGGGACCTTTTTCCTGAAAGTCAACATTTTCACCTACAGGTCCCATCAGAACATGTACTTGAACTCCTGATGTTTTTAACCTGTACAGGGGTTAAAAACAGAGGAGAATTATTCCCTCTTTAGATCTACAAACAAGTAAGTAAAACTGTTTGGGGCAGGTGGGACTCCAGGGTGAGCAATCAATTTTCACACAAATGGCCTGAGATCTTTCCAGAAAAAACTCAGACAGTGATGAATATTTTTTCAGATGTACTCTATTACCCTGGTGAGGGGCTGCTGCACATCAGCATGTACTTCACAATCTCTCCAAGACTTTAATCACCACAGCCAATGAAACTGCCATCTCAATTGCTAATATTCAGGAATCTCTGGACACTCACGCTAAAGTTGTCTTAGGTAAGTGAGTTGCCTTAGACTACATATCAGCAGAACAAGAAATTTGTATGACCATCAACTCCTCTTGCTGTACTTACATTGAAATCTTAGCTCAGGAGGAAATAAGCATCACCAAAATCTGGCAAAACGCTCCCTGGCTTCAACAAAAATTAGGCCATCGTACCCCTCTCTTTAAGGGAGCTGGAGATTGATTTGTGAGTCTATTTTCATGGATACCACAAGGACTCAAGATCATGTTAGGAATTTAATTTAGGTTTAACCATTCTTTTATTCATAATGCTTGTCTTTATTGTTTTGAAGCTTTTTTTTTCCACAATGGAAAAATTATATCTCCTTAAGAGATGCCTGCAAAAATATATCTGCTTTTAACTCATGAGACTTTGCTTTACAACAGGCTAAAGTTTTTTATTCCCCCAGAAGACTCAGAGGACATCAAGAGCGCCATAGATATGAAGGACAAATTGACAGCGGAAAATTGTAACAGTGATTGAAATAAACATAATATACTGATCAGGTTGTTATTATAGAATAGGCTGTACTAACGAACTCATAGAAGATTCATGTATTGAAAGCTTAATTAGAAGTATTTCATAGATATCAGCTGTTGCAACTCCTGCTTAACCAAGGCATGACCCTGATGACAAGAAACTGGGCAGTCAACAGTGACTCATATCTGAACTAGCAGAAATGCTCCCCACACATCCTGTTCCCAGATATCAACAGTGAATCTGCAGATAGAGGATGAAACTACGTGATGATGCACATGGAGATAACATTGAAACCCCCCAAGAGCAGAGCTGAGAAACTGCACATGGCCAGAAATTCCTAATTCTCCTCTTTCCATGGTTGCCCTACATAAACTAGCCATGATTCCTGAGATACTAAGATGGGCTTTGAGATGAGAGTCCCCCATCTTCCAGGTTGCTGGCACCTGAATAAAACCATTTTTTTTTACAACAGTAACTGCCTCTCAAGTATTGGCTGTCAAAGCAGTGGGCAGCTAGACCTGTGCTTGGTTGCATTTCTATTAATAATAACAAAAAAATAAATACCGTTTGGGCTTTATACACACACACACATCAGATCTAAAGTTATTGCATGAACTAATTTTATCCTTAAACAACACTGTGAGAAAGGAATAATCATTTTCTCCTGAGGAAACTAAGAAACTTGAGTAACTTGACCAAGGCCACAAAGTAGGGAATTTGAACTGAAACCCAGGTAGTGAAGCTCCAGGGCTTTTAACATTACATCTGATAGCCTCCCTATGTGCAACTCCCTGGGATGTTCGAAGTAGAGTGGCTGACTAGTATCTGTTTTGGCCCAGATACCAAAGGGCACAAATTAAGTTAATTAGGGTAGGATCTGCTGAAACACCCATGGGGAGAAAAGTGGCTCTTTATTATAATGCACCTACACAGACACTGGATTTCTTTAGATCCGTTCAATCTAAATCCAACAGCAAGACCATCCACAAAATTATTCTTTCTTTTTCCTCCCTTCTATTCAACAGATATTTATTGGTTAATGATAATATAAAAGAAACTGTACGGGACATTATATGAATCTGAGACATGCCCACAAGAATTAAAATAATATAATATTATAATATAAAGTGGAAATAAATTACAAAATTTGCCCAATAGTTTATAAAACCATCAATTATATTATTGCAACCTTTGTCATTTGATCTGCCTCCATTTTCTTCTCCATATTCTCTCTTCTAATATCGCTCTGTTTCTATCCACATTTTCATTACTTTCTTTTTAGTGCTTTTTTCCTTTTGCTCATGTCTCTTTTGTCTTGTATTTCCCTTATTTGTCTGCATTACTATCTGTTAGCTAGCTACACCACATTCAAAACAATGTGGGGATAAACTATTTTGTTTTAATATAAGAAGTTCTCCTGAATTCATTTTCTTTTTCCCATACACTTTATCACTGCTCAATTCAGACCTTCATTCTCTCTGTTCTTAAATTTCTCCTTATAATTCTCCAAAATTCCCTGACAATTCACCCATCTTCACCTTCACACTATTTTCTGATTTTTCTAGCAAACTAAACCTATTTTTGTCATTTCCTACTTAAAATTCTTCATTTGTTTTCATGGTCTACACGATGCAATCTGAACTTCTTTATAAGGTTTAAAAACACCCTGCCTACACATCTCTGTTTTCTCCTAATTCTTTGGATTTTATCCTCCAGCAGCCCAGAAACGCTAGTACTTTTGAAGACACATCATACTCTATCATGCCTCTGTAACCTCCCACCTATCATTCTCCTATTCCCTCTGCTGCTTTTACCCCACCTGTATGGAAAAATTCCTATTCATTCTTTAAGATCATTCAAATGTTTTCTTTGCTGTTAGGACTTTCAAGTCATTTAAGCATACGTGGGACCTATCCTCTGCTCTCTCCTGTACTGTACTATGCTCCATTATTTGTAACAATATTATGGTTTGGAAAGTAAGGACTTGGGCTTTTCCATTCCCAATAGCTAACGTAGACTCCAGGACACAGTAGCTCAATTATCTTTCCTAAATTTAACCTACCCTTTTATTTATTTTTGTTTCTGAACACTTTCTTGTTTACTTTTTTTTTAATTTAAATTTATTGAGGTGACATTGGTTAATACAATTATATAGGTTTGAGTGTACAATTCTATGATATGTCATCTGTATATTGCACTATGTGCTTACCACTCAAAGTCAAATGTTTCCTTATCTTCTGTTACCATATATTATTTCACTCCCTTTACCCATTACTACCCTGCTCCCACTCCTTTCTTCCTGGTAATCACCATAGTTGTCTGTGTCTGTGAGTTTTTGTTTGTCTTGTTTGTTCATTTACTGCTTTTAGTTCCCTTTTATTTAACCTACCATAATGCTATGGCATAGCTCTTCTTTCTGTCTAAACATTAGTTCCAAATATTCTTTGGAACCCTAGTGCTTTACAAGAGTTGTATATTATAGAGTTAGACTTTATTTAGATGGCTATGTGCAGTATATGTTTGTTTTCATTGTACGTTTATGAGACAAGTCCAATTATTCTTTCCCCCAAATAATCCTCTTATCTTTTAGCTTCATAATGATTCTCAAGTGCATTCAAGGTCTGTAAAAAATAAATCACAAAAATTAGAAATTTCTACTAGTTTTTACCACAATCTAGATGAGGAACATAAACAATAAATCATATGTATATGACTAAAACACCTATATGATTTCCTCCAAATTTACTTATTTCAAACCCATCTCTGCTCAATCTAGATTACTGCCAATTAAAGGAACAAATTTTGCTCATTTTTCTTACTTTTTCTTTACATCAATTGATGAATTGATGTTGGCTCTGTGATTTAAAATACTTTAACTTAGAGAAAATAACTGGTATAAGGGAAGGTTTTGAGAACTAGTCACAGAAAAATAGAGCATCAGTCAAGGTCTGATCAAGAAGACAGAAAACATACTATGTTACTGAGGGAACTTAATAATAGGGTATTGTTATATCAGGGTTTGAATGGGAGTCTCCAGACCAAAAAGTGTAATGCTACACTTTTTGTATAGCATTCAGAGATATGAGCTGGTCATCCAGAGATATGAGCTGTAGTAATCTATTAACACCTTTAGAGCTGTGGGAACAAAGGGAAAAGGTTGGATTATTAGAATTCCGAAGCCCAGGGAAGGGATTCTGCTGAGCTAGGAAATGGACCTCTGAGAAGTGGGTACAGCTGGGCTGGTGCTGTTACTTTCAAGGGGTCATAATGACTTTGTTTCTTACAGTGTACAGCAAGTGGGAGGCTGGGACCAACCGCTGATGACAGGGTCAAGGGCTTTTACTGCTGAGGTGATACTGATAGGAGCAGGAAGCAAATAGAAAGGAACAGGTATCTTCCTCTCTATTCTTGCCTTTCACCTTCCCTCCAGTGACATCTATTGATAGCACAGCCTCCAAATCACAAACCCAGTGTATGGAAGTGTAAATATGGACAGGAAAGATAATAGCTTAGCAGCACTAAAATACATGAAATCAAATGAAATAAAAAATCAAATGAAATACAATAAATGAAATCTCTTGATAAAATAAATCAAGAGACTAAGTCAGTAAGTCAGTATAATCATCTTCCAGTTTAAAAAAACTCAACATGATCATATACTCACGACCTTAAAAAATTAATATTCTTCTTTTGAGTTTATCTGCCACCAGACATACATCTGAGTATGCTATGTCTCTATACTTATCATTTAATCATACAGTCTGGGACTTATGTGACAAATATTGTTCTAGATGGTTGGGTTTCAACAGTGAAAAAATAGCCCCCACTCATCCTTGTGGAACTTTCACTTTAGCAAAGGGAAAACAGACAATAAATAAAGATACATACCAGGTCAAATGCTGAGTGTACTGGAGAAAATAAAGCAAGGTAAGAGGGGATAGGGATTGAGATGAGGTGGCTCTTTCATATGGGATGGTCATAGATCTTAAAGACACAGTGAAATTTAAGCTAAGACCTCAAGAAATATGAGGAAGTAAACGTAAATCTATGGGGGTAAAGAGATCTTTTCAGCAGGAAATAGTTGCATTTGATAAATGTGCAGTTGGTAAAGATTTGTAAATTGGTGGACTTTTTTTGGTGGTTTGTAGTTTGTTTTTTTAAGTATTTGCATAGTTCTGTTTTAGAAGACTGTGATTACAGCCATGTAAAATCAACTTATTATCAAATATAATACCAAGTTCAAACATTCCACAAAGTATTGCCTATCTCTTTCATATAGGGAAAAGCTATACTTCATGTAGCAGGTTATAAAAAATTTGCTGATGGTAAGTGGAACTACCTAGAGTACTTAATGGCCTACCTATACTATAAAATACTCCCTTTGCTTCAGAGTCAGCTATGAAATCCTAATAATAATTTTAAACCTTTAATTTGGATTATTTGAGGAAATGTAAAATGTCCAGCATTGTATATAATTACTTCTTTGTTAACATGCCAACCTTTGTTTTTTAGTTAAGAGTTAATGAACCTCAATAATTGGCCAACAGTCTTTTGAGGCAGGAAGTGGGGTGGATATCATCAGTATTCTTAACCCAAAACAAATGAAATTATTTTTGACATTAGGGTCATGTTTATTCATATATTCATATATTCATATATTTTTCTTAGAAAATACATGCATACTTTGGCTTCAATGGTACCACAAATATTAATAAATTAACTATAATTAAGTATTCCTTCACCCAGTTTGTCCCTTGAACAATAAAGGTAAACTTGTCTTTAAAGTTAGACAATTAAAAATGGTGTAAAACCAAGTAATGCTCTCATGTTAAAGGTTTTTATAAAATCAATAATTCTAGTCCTTGAAAAAAAAGCTATACAACATAATGTAAAATCTTTTTCTGTAGCTAATAATAATTTCCAACAGGAAAGCTTGGGGTGGGTACATCTTTACTTGAGGAGAATATAATTTGAGACTGGACACTTAGGAAGTAGAAATTTTAGTTACCTCAGCTAACTTAAGAATCTCAAGAGGTTAGTGGTGCTCAATGGAAGGCAAAACCTTGGTTCTGGCAGAAAAATCACCATATGGACAGCAGTTTTTAAATTTAACTTCTGTGCCTAGGTTCCTCCAGCTGTCAAATAGGAATAATAGTAATTGCTACCTTCTGTGAGAAGAGTGTGCTTTGACATCTCTGGCTGAAGATGCTATATCAACACAAATTATTATTATAACATAATGCTTGTATGCACATAAAACACTAGCACAGCGCTCTTTTAATGTTATATAACATCTATAAATATTACTCTTCCAAGCTCTCTCTTCTCTTTAGGTCAGAGGAAAATATAATCATAGCATGCCACTAATCCATTTCTCAAAATGCGGAGGACATATATTTCTTAAATCTCCGCATCATCCTTTTGAGAAGCACTAAACCAGCTAATCCCTTGTGGTCTCCATGGCAATCAAACAGTGGCCCCCGTATTAAGCCTTTGGCACCTTTTCAAATGTTGGCTAAATTACTTTTTCTGGAGACTAGAACCATTAGGGAATGGCTGGGGGATAGGGAGAGGATGAAATTGGCTAGCGACATTAAATTTTTGGTTAACATTTAACTGAGTATCAATAACGTATAATAAAGTGGCTATCTTAACAGATAATTAGCTAGTCGCTGCACAGTTGACTCTAAATTTAGCAGTGAAATTAGGTTTAGGGAATGCAAAAAAAGAAAAATAAATTTTCTCAAGGGAAATGGTGGTGTCAGCAGAGTTTAGGAATGTCACAATAGCTACATTTCGTCGATTATGATCATCATCATCAGAGGATTTCCTGGAGCGTATGCAGGGCAAGGTTTAGTCATAAGAGCACGCTGAGAATAGGTGATGGAAAGGAGTGGCTACTGGAGATAGGCTTAAGGAGAACGGCAGAGGCAGGCAGGGGTAGAGTGGAAGAGAGAAAAGGTGGTGGAGGAAGAGAGGTTCTAAACTAAGAACTAGGATGGCAGGTGGAAGTTAAAAAAATACGTGGGCAGAAGGGTAGGATGGTATGTAGTCTTGGAGGCGAGTAAAACAGTCAGTGGGCGGAGGGTGGGAGACCCTAGTGAATGAAGGGGAATGGCAGTGTTATCTTGGCGGCAGGCAATCATTTGGTTTAGCTGAGACAGGCGGCTAAATCCTAGTTCGACTTTTTTTTTTGGGGGGGGGGGGTGCCTGTGCCTATCGGTGGAGACGGCAAGATCAAAGTAAAATTAATGGTGTCAGGACTTGAGGACTTCTGTCCTTTGCCTTCGGTCCCCCTCAGGACAGTTCAAACTGTCCACCACCCCGGAAGAACCGCCGATGGCTATGCCTCTAAGGTCAGGCCACCAGAACTGTGCGAGGCGCGCGGATGAAGGGGGCAGGGCGAGCAACCCATCTGGGGCGAGGGAGTGTCGTGGTGGACCACAAACGCTCTTCTTAAGGGCAAAGGTTGAACACTTCCTAAGGTCGCTTTCCCGCAGTAAGTTCAAAGGAAAGCAAGTAATGAGAATAAAATTACACGTGCGAACATGCAAATGAAACAAAACCAAAGAAAAACACCACCGCACTAGAGGCGCTCCGATGGGGGAAATCCATGGCCTCCTGTTGCCAGTCGCCAGGCGAGGACAGCTGACAGCCTGGCAGCCGGGAGAAGCAAGAGAGGGAAAGCAAATCTTCTGGGGTCCCTCTCCTCGCCCGGCAACGCTGACCCTTCCATCGAGCCGACCGCCCAGTGAAAGAAGCAAGGAAAATGCCCGGGCAAACGTGCCTCAGCGGGCTGGGGGGAAGTGGGGCTGGAAAGAAGGGAGGAATTCGGAGAGCAAAGCAGTCCCGGGAAGCAGGAAGGACAAAGTCTCTCAGCCCCTTGCGCCCGTGGCGAGGAGATAGATGACTAGTCCAGCAGGCTACGTCCAGCTTCCTAAGTAGGCAACGGAAGGGTAACCCCATCTTGCCTTCCCATTCCAACACCTTCCCTGTCCCGAGTTCCCGCCTGAAGGACAGCGCTGCCTGGGTGAGGCCAGCCACGAGCCCGACTGTCCCGCCACCGCCCTCCGCCTCCATCTGCGCCAGGGCGGCGGTGGACCCACGAGGGGCGGGGTGGGCGAGACCATTGGAAACGCTTGGAAGGGGGGTACGTCACTGGGACGAGGGGCGGAGCCTACTAATCTATTCCAGATTTTTTTGTCCTTTTTAGAGCCCTGCTTTGGGAGAAACCCCGTTATCAAAGAGGAGAGAAGAGATTTTTGAGTGTGCGTGAAGGGGGCGGAGCTTGTGTAGGGGAGCGTGGTAGGAGGAAACGCGGCAGGCAGTCTGAGATCAGACGGGAGCAAGAGTTGGCGTGGGGCGGGCGAGTTCCTGCGCCCGCTCAGAGGGTCGGCTTCCTCTCCCCCCTCCCGCACAGGGCGGGGTGGTGCGTTCCGAGTTCCCAGGAGTTCCAGGCGGGCGGGAGCCGGGGGGAGGGGAGTGGCGGCGGCGGCAGCGGCGGGCGGCTCCCGCCTCAGCTTCGGCAGTGGCGTCGGCGACGGCGGTGCCGAAGCAGCCGCTAGGGCTCCGCTCGGTGTCAGCCGGCGGCGGAGGTTCAACAACTAGGAGTTAAGGACGCGCGTGCTGGTCCTTCTGCCGCCGCCCTGCCGCGGCCGGTACTGCCGCCGCCCGGAGCCTGAGACGCCGGGTCCGAGGGAGCGGGTGGGGGCCGGCAGGCGAGCTAGCGGGCCGGGGGGAGGGTGGGGAATGGCGCGGACCCCGGGACCGGCTCCGCTGTGTCCCGTTGGCGGCAAAGCACAACTTTCCTCCGCTTCTCCCCCCGGAGCCTGTCTCTTGCTGCCGCCCCCGACGCCACCGCCGCTGCTGCTCCTGCTCTTCCCGCTGCTTCTCTTCTCCCGGCTCTGTGGTAGGTGAACTTCGGCGGCCAGCGTGGGCTGAGGGAGGCGCGACCGAGGGTCCGGGCGCCGTGGCCGGGCAGGCGCGGGCCGCTCTCCCCAGCGGCTAGGCGGTTGTGTCTGGCGGTTGGCTGCGCGAGCGGGCGCCTCAGACTTTTGTTGGAAACTTTTCCCCGCGCCCGGGGCGAGGACGAGGCAGGGCCAGGGCCGGGGCAGCGAGTGCGACGCCCGCTGCCCGCTCCCCTCCTCTGCGGCTGCACCGCTCGCCGCGCTGACAGCCGGGGTTCGTCGGAGCCGCTTTTCTGCCCGGACTCCTCCGTGTGTGCCCCGGGGACCGTTACTTCCTCGCTAATTTCAGCCGGAAGCCAGGAGCGTGGACTTAAGGGCTGGGGCTGAGGTGCCGAGAAGCCCATTTGTCGCCTCCCTTTTCCCCGGTGAAACTTCACTGTGAGCCTAGATACCTTTAGGGACCAGAGTCCGACGGGATGAAGTCTTCGGGTCCACCGCTCTTCTCCTTCCACCCTGGAGAAGGCACCATGTTAGCCCACCCTGCAGCATCCCCTGCAATCGTTTTCTTAGCTCCTCCGGCCAGGTTCTGCTCAGGCTGCTTCTGGATGGCTTTGTATGGAGCCTGTCGCTGCCTTCGTTTGTGGGACGTCTCTGCCAGTCTTTATTTTTTGCAAGCACTGTGATTTATGTATTACATACCTGATAGCGTCGACTGTGCCCAGCTCTTCTGATCGCCACAAACCACATGGCTCTTCCCTGTCTCTTCCCTGGTGTTTATGGTACAGTTTTCCTGTCACATTTGGGAGCTAGTAAGTTCTGTTCCTACATGTGGAAGCTAAAAATCTACTTGTTAAAGGACAGTATAAAAATATCTTTCATCCAAGAAAGATGGACGAAAGTGGTCATTAATAGAAGGCGATGATTTGGCAAAATAAGGCTGCCAGCCTTTGGGGAATAGCTCTATCTGTCCTTTGGTAATACCGAAACACTGCAGGACCTTATTCATTCGAAGCTTCTTACTTGGTGAGGAAGGTGGAGAAGCAAAATTTAGGTTTGCTCAAAGAGTGGTTACCAAGACTTTTTTACTGGTATTTAAGGCTTCTGTTGAATCTCACTGTGTAATGAAATCTTAAAAGGTACCCGAAGATTTACCAATACTCCTGAAAAGGAAAGAGGTGTGCAGATTTCTTGGACAGTGGTTTAGAAGCGACTCCTGTTTGGGGTAGGTGTGTCAAGGTGGTTGGTAATGAGAGAGGCAAAGATTTCAAGAGATTGAGTGCCCCTTATAGGCTGCAGTTCACCACTACGTTTCAAGCGCTGTAATGAAAGTTTCTGATTTACAAAGTACACGATGATAAACGGCACGTTGTTTAATTTACAGTGTTTTGTTTGTTTTTGGTAGCCCCACTCCTCAGATGTTTGGTGCCACCACAAAATTCTTAACGTTTGTTACTACTTTGAATTGATGCAAGATTCTAGATTGAATTTGTGTACTGTTCTTTCCATTAAGGAAGATTGTCGATTACAGTTGGGTGGGAAAAAAGTGTTAAAGAGTTTTACTGTCTTGACCTAGGTTGTGTTAAGGACTGAGAGAATATTATTTGTACCTCCAATAAAGGCTTAAGTAGCTGGGCAAAAGCCTTATGGAAGTCTGAAGTTAGGTAATATGTACAGCTAACACAAGGAAATAGAATTTGGGTAATAATTTCACAGTTGTGCAAGTGAAGTGTTGATTGCTTTTTGAAGAAACATTGGTTTTTCTCGTGGAAGAAGAAAAGAGTTTTAAAAAATCTCTTTGATAATGTACTATAGAAGGGACTTGATATTTTAGAGTCCTAAAAATTCAGACAAATGGACTGTGATTTGGAGGAGGTGTAAATTGAAGTTTTTAGTCAACTCTGTAGTGGTAGAGGCAGGCAGTAGCTTTGTGTTACTGTGCACTGCTCATTTTAACAGCTTCCTTTTTTGGTTTATAGTGTTATAACACCCTAGTTTGTGAGCCCTTATGATGAGTTTTTTCCATCAACCTTTTTCTATTTTAAATTCAGTCTTTGAGTTGGGTACACTTGTGACTTATGGATGCTTAGTACATATGGAAACAGAATTTTCTTCATGTAATGTGTTTGTAGATCTAACATTCATAGTACTGTTTACAAGGTTTGACCTGTACTAATGTGTGAGTAGTCAGTTTTAGAGTTGAAAAGATTTTTAGACTTATTAGAAATGTCTATCTGATGATTTGTTAATAGAATACTTTCCTTTTGAAGTAATAAACAGTCTTCGTTTTGCTGGTGTTTTTGATATATGGCTTACATTTAACATAGTCTTAAGTATGTTCAACTTCTGCAATATCATTTATTACCACAGGCAATTTTCATATCATGTTAATTTAACTGCTAAAAAAACCTTGCAAATGGTAGACTTGATATTTGAAAGCTATAAAAAATTACATCAAATTTGCTGTTTGAGCCATAGACATTAGCTGTCTTACTTGAAGAATTTACAGGTGATAAACTGCCAGGTTCTGATATATATATTTTTAAGCCTAACAAATAGCTAGGTATGAAGGTTAAAGAGACTACATTTATAATACCATCTGACTTGATAAACCTCATTTATTTAATTCTGGAATTCCTTATTTCTTTATGATCAATTCATAAGTGATCAGCTTTATTTCACTTTTCTTTCCAATATTTTTCTTGATGTAGAGAATATTATCAGGGATATAGTATAATGAAAGAGAAGCTAGAATGTCTGACCTTAGTAAGTTCCTGTTTGAATGTAGGATTTTAGTACTTCCAATTTCAGTAAGATTTATAGCTTAAGATGGATGTTTAGAAGATTATGGAAAAGAGCTAATGTGATATTGAACCTCTAAGAGCACTTTCAGTGCTTTTTATATTCCTGATAGTTGATAGGTACTTGGGGATACAGAACATGAATAAAGCAGAATCCTGGCTTAAAGTATCTCATAACATTGTGGTAGGCATGAAGGAAATAGATGATTATATGACAGTTTGGAGTTTATGAGGGAGTTCTGCACAAGATACTATGCCCAGAAGAGGGATACCTAACCAATTAGGTAATGATACATAAATATGAACTGAGGGAAAAAAAAAGACCAAAAACCTACTTTAGAAGAATAAGTTGAGTCAAATGTTCTTATTGAGATTAGACATTGTGGTATTTGGTACAGGTGTGTGCGCGCTCTCTCTCTCTCTCTCCCCCTTCTCTTTCTCCCTTCCCCCCTCTGCAGTTTATTGTTTAGATAACTACATAATTTGATTCTGAAAAAAGACTGCTATTTACTAGATGTGTGATTGGCAAATTATTTAACCTCAGTAAACCTAAGGCTTCTCATCTTTTAAAAAGGGATAATATCACCTTGCCTATAGAGTTCTTGTGAGGATTAAATGAAAAAATGAAATAAAACACTTGGCAGAGTGCATGCAATATAGTAAACTTTCACATGTTAGCATTCAGTGCATTGCACATTAAAGTCAGCCAGTCTGCTGTTTGTCATTTTTAAATTCTACCATGATGTCTTGAATAATTGAGTTTTTAAGTTCATTCATTGACTTGCTGTGTTTGTACTTTACATCATTATTTTAAGTATATAGCCTAGTCAATTCTCTTTAGACATTTGTTAAATTTATTTCAGATAAGTGTACGGTGAAATCAACTGTGTAATTGTGTGAAACCTAGTTGACTTTTCCCTTCATGATACAGAATGCATTTTAGGATGTGGAAGTTCCATAAAGTCACTTAGAATGTTGGCGATTATGTTGACAATGTGGAGTTGAAGAGGGGAGTTGAAGAGGGGAGTCTCAATGTGGAGTTAAAGCATAAGCATAACTTATGCTTTATTAAGTTACTTATAGTATTAGCTTGGAGGCTAAAATACGTATTGCACATGAATCTTTTTTCATCCTAAACAAATATAATTGGAAAGTGAAACAAACTTAAAAGCAGGCAAAAAAGATCACATCTTCTTTTCTTGCATTTAGCTACAGCATCCATAAGGAATTGGAAAAAGCTGGGCAATTACCTGTGTGTTTGTGTGTATTTATTTTATCTTGTTTAAGTCACTTAGGCTTACATATATTTTTACATATATAACTTAGTGATTCAACAACTCTGATGTTCATTTTATATTTGTATAGTTAAGGAATAAAACATGGCTTATTACCTATTATTTGGAAATTATTGAAGAGAATCCTGCTAAAAAGGAGTGTTTTGACACTTTGTAATTTACCCCTTAAAAATGAGTGAGTAAATAATATATTGCTGTAGTATATTCTGTAACCTATTAAGCTCTTCATAAAAACTGACAAGAAGTACTATATGTTTTTCAAAAGATACAGTACTTAATTAATCATAGTTATTAACTTGAAGTCAAATAACCCTTAAATCAGTAATGGAATGACTACTAAAGATGATTTTGTGTGCCAAGAACTGAAATCCAAAGTCCTTCAGACCATTAATGTACTTTGGATTACCTTTTATATTTTTATCTAAAATTGCCTGTCAAGTCTTGAAACCATATACTTTCCTAATTTTATAAAACTCGAGATTTTTAATTTTATGACAGGTTTTGACATAGTTTAGTCATTTATTTGAATAAAATTGTTATGAATCTTTATCAAGGGTAAGCTTTAAGTGTTTTCCAAGTGACTCACTTCTTTTTTAAAAAAAATATTTATTTATTTTTAGAGAGGAGGGGAGGGAAGGAGAAAGAGAGGGTGCAACCCAGGCATGCTCTGACTGGGAATGGCACCAGCTACCTTTTGGCTTGCTGGCCGGTGCTCTATCCACTGAGCCACACCAGCCAGGGCAAGACAAGTGACTCACTTCTTATAGTGTAGGTCACTACTCTAAAATTTTAGTGAGAGCTGCCTTCTGAGACATATTGCAGGTAACAGTTGTTTTAGAAAGGATATTATATTGCATACTTACACTGTGAATTTTTGGCATCCAGGAGATTGTTTTTCTTGTAACCCTATTGACTACCAACATTCATTCTGCTAATTGAGATGAGTAGAAAAGAACTCTCTATTGCATTCTGAGTAGATACTCATAAACTGGAATTTGAGTCATGTGTGTAAACATACCAGCTCATAACTAGATTAAGTGGCTAAAATTGACAGTATCCTTTTCAACACTTAGATAATTATTTTGCAGGTGTAAGACAGTAAATTGTGGCTTTATAAATAGGACAGTTATAATAGTTAAAAAAACTATTTGATTTTCTTTAATCTTTAATCTTAGTCATTAAAAGTAAAATTAAACTTTTTCTTATTTTAAATAGATTGACCATTATACCTGTTGGCTCTCAAGCCTAAGTTTCTTTGGAAGAAATAAAAATTTTTAAAGTGGGGTCGGGCTTATAAATCATTCTCCTTAACTAGCCAGGGTCAGCAAAAGTAGGATGTGCAGATGGATTCAAATTATAGTTACTAGGTTTCCAAAACAACATTCCAGTCCCTACTATGGACTTACTGGAACACCAATTTTGGCAAGAGAAGTGAGAAATGGAGAGTGGGGATTGGATCATTTGTATTTCAAGAGACATTATCAGATGATTCTTCCCTCTAAAGTGTTACTTTTACAGCATTTTTATTTATGGCTTGACCAGATGTGATTGATGGCTCTTCTGAAAGAAATAATACTCCACTATTTTGTTCATGTGTCCCTGTGTGCGTAGTATGGAGCAGACATTCAAGTTTCTTTTTTTTTGTCCTTCAAATTTCTTTATTTCAGGTCTTAACTGCAAAATCAAATTTAGTTTAAACTGGCACTGTTTAACAGAGATAACATGTGAGCCACATATATAATTTTGTTATCCTGATGGCACATTAAAAAAATGAAAGAAATGGATGAAACTGATCTTAATATTTTATTTAACACAATATAACCAAAATATCATTTTAGCATGCAATTAATATTTTTAAATTGACATAATTTTTTTTCATAGCAAGTATTTGAAATCTGATATGCATTTTATACTTACAGATTGATATTTGGACTAACTATATTTCATGTATTCAGTAGTCAGTTGTGGCTGGTGGCTACCATGTTGGACAGTGAAGGTTGAAACTATCATTTCTCTGAAGTAGGTTCTCCTTCCCTGGTCCTTATAAGGCCTAAAATGACATTATTTTTCCTTCCTCTACCTAGTCAGATTTTGAAGTGCGTAGTTTAACATTAATTTTCTCCATAAACCTTCTATACTATATCATGTATAATTAATTATATGCTGCAATTAATTAGTATCTAATTATAAATTTTGTCAAGTGTGCTCTTTGCAGTAAAGACTTTGCTTCAAGCTTCATTGTATGTATCATAGCACATATCACAGAATAAACAAATAATTTTTTAAATTATATTGATTTTAGCATTTGCTTTCTCACATTGTAATTGTTTAAGGAATTGACCAAATGGTATCAGATAATACTCGGTTTACAACTTTATCTCCCATGTTGAAATAAAATTAAAGAAATAGAGTAATAGCTATAATAAATTACTATAAAAGCTTTTCTGAATTGTTTTATTTTCTATCTTATTGTAAATATTTCCAAAATCCTTGGTCTCTGGAGGCCTCTCCTGTTCTGTGTTTAACAGTGTGACATGTGGTCACTAATGGGAAATGCATGCAAATTCTCTTCCTTTTTTCACGAAATATTTAGAGCAGTGTTTGCCAAAGTATTTAAGTGGAATACTACTAGTCTCAGAAGATATGTGTTTGGAACAAAATACCATGGTTGAGTACATTTGGGAATGGGAAAAACTGACCATATAGCCCTCTCATGGAAAGTCACTATGTACATTAGTTTGTTAATGGTCTAAGAAATTCTTCAGTAAAATATTCTGTTTTACAAACTAATTAAACAAATTATTTTGTATGCATGTAATATCTGTTGTGTTGTAGATGGTATGTTGTGCCAAACACTCTCTAGGAAATATATCCTTAGAGAAGTTTGTACTCTTGTTATTATTCTGCCTTGATATTTTATTCCTATTCCTATCTGCCAGGATGGGTGGAAATACACACATTCACACCCACACATGTTTACTTAAACTAGAAAAAGGTAATAGATTTTAAATATATTGCTTGATGAGATAGTTCTTCATTGGTTTTTCTTTTTCTAAAAATTCTCTTTGCTTTCTTTAGTTCTGTTTACTCCCCATTATCTTACCCATTTTGAATCTGAAGTGTTTACAAAATTGACCTAAGATGAATACAGTTATTCTTTGGTATTGCAAAATCAGTTGTGTTTTATTTATCCCAGGATAGATGGCAGCTTCTATGAGGCATACCTCACTTGATGTACAAGATATCTCACTCTGGGTTTGAGTTTTAGGAATAAATTGAGTAAATTTAAAATGGCTAATCTATTTTGTAATGAAAGTATAACAGTGCTGTTACTGACAGGATAAGAGAAAGCCCAGAGATAAATATATAAAAATAGGTGCACACAGCTAGAACTCAACTCAGTGTTTAAGAATATGCTATATAATTAAGAGTTTAATTCTTCTAATGCTTTAATTCAGAGATAAAAACAAATATTAATGAAATGTCAGTATTGGTAAACTGATAAGATTAATTTTGTAAAGATTTATTTCTGTAAGTTACCCATGACAGACATGATTCTTATTACTAAAATGTCTCAGGCCATCATTTTTTAAAATGACAAGTTTAGTCATAGCTACTGTGGGGTAGATTAACTTTCATTTCACAGATGTCTTGTCATTATGAACTTGAAGTCCCCTTCTGATTTTATTTAGATTAGAGATAATCATTCATGACTATAAGTTCAATTTAATACTGACCAAGACAATAAACTGTCTAATTTTAATCTGCTCATAGGTACTCTGGTTTCTTTACTTAAAATGCAAACTTTTTTTAAAAGAACTCATTTTTTTTCTTCTTGAATAGATTTAAGTGGAAGAAGGTACATAGCTAACAGTTCTATCCTCACTAATGGAAAAGGGCAGGAACATCATAGTATTTTCACTACACTATGAGTCTGATATAATGGGTGCAGCAGCTACTCTAAATCTCTGATTTCTGCTTGTTAAACTTAAAAGAGGTAAAAAAATTTAACATCTACAAAAACTTTCACTAACATACAAATAATTCAGTTATGTTGAATATCTACTTTTATAGCTGTTTCCCATTCCTGAGAATTCCGAGATTACATATATATGATTTTAATGATACAGTTTCATTTCCCTAGTTCATAATAGAACCAAAATTAATATTAAAATAATAGTAAGAAACTCCTACTATCTTTCAAGGTGTTACCTTCTGTTTTTAGTACACTAGTACAATGATAGAGAATTTATTTTTTATCGTGTATAGGTAAGATAGCCCCTACAGTTGACTGGTTTTGAAAAACAGAAGGCATATGGAGGCTAGAGTTAGTAATACTAATGAAGAATGTGTTATTTCTGAGCAAGAAATAAACTTTAGTTAGACCACTGACATTCTTTTCTGTATTTAACATAGGTTATTTTTACATTTTTTGATGGAAGGACATTTTCAACTTTTAGATTTGTAAACCAATTTGCAGTTATGGCTATTTTGAAGTTATGCATCATTTATCAAACTTACTTTTTCAATTGTGTGTAAACAGATCTAAGCATTGATACATATACGTTTTTGTTGTATTTATAATTGATAGTGAAAATGTTTAAATATATGAGTAGTTGGTGAAATTTGTATATAGCATGCTAAAAGGTCTGTATTCTAGAAGCTTTAATCATAACAGCATTTGTTTAAAAAACAAACAAACAGAAAAACAAATCTGTAGTTTCCTAAGAAAACATTTTTCTTCAAAGATACTACTGCTGCTTTGCTGCCCTCTACAGTCATCTAAACTAGGCACTCTAAATTTTTCTCCTGTTAGAAGATTAAAATACTTCCTTGACTTGTGGGCTTTACATTTTAGGAGTGGTTTGAGTAATGTTTACTGTTTAAAATATCATAATGTTTAGTTAGTCACAACAGCCAGTCTCTGCCTGTAATAAAAAAAAATAAAGGACTTAGAAATTGGAGCAGAAAGTAGATTGGGGACTATTGAGCATCAAATAGGAAACAGGTGGTAGAGCACCAACTAAGTGCTAGGTAGTATAGAGGATACCACAGTTGAAAAAGAAGATACCATAGTGGCTGCCCTCAAGCTTGTAAACCCCAATAGTAAGGCTAATGCATTTAAAAATATATATGTAAAAGACATTTGTAACAACATACCAAGTAGTATGATATAGTCTTAAAAAAAGGTAAGTAAGGCTTAGAAGGGTTAAGGAAAGCGAATTAGAGGAGAAAATTTTGAGCTATGGTTTCAAGAATGGATTAAAGTTCAGACAGGTAGAACAGAGTTTTTTCAAACAGAGAAGAGAATATTTATTAAAACATAAAGCATCTGTTACCCAGAAAGAACTATCTAGGCTCCTTGGAGTTTTTGCTCTTAAGGAATGTAATATTTATTTGTTAAGAGATTTGGAATTAGAGAAGTGTGTGTGTGTGTGTTACAAACCCTGATACTAACCTCTTAAAATGTTTCATCTGTAAAATATAGAGTTGCTGTGAAAATTAAATGAAATCCTTATTAAACTGCTATAAAGTGCTTTACAAATACCACTTGCAGTAATGCAAGGGAAAATGAATTGTCTTAGTTAGAAATATAAACAAAGTGTTGTGGGATTACAGAGGAAAGAACAGTTTAACTGGGAGTAGGGGGAGACTTAATAGAGGACCTAATTTTCTGGCTTATTATATTAAATGCTATATTGAAGAATTTACTCAAATTCAAAGGATAACAAATACTGGGTTGGCCGAAACATTTTTTTTTTCCATAACATAAAAAAGACATTTTCCACTTTCATTAATAACTATATTCATTTGGATAGTTTGAGTATGTCTACTATCTCCTATTGTAGTATAATATTGATCTCAGTTAATGTCTTGAATTTGATCACTGCCAACTTAACAGGTCTACCTGACCATGAAGCATCATCCAGCGAGAAATCTCAAGCACAGAACTTCACAAATGATTTTTAACATGTTTAATCAATCACAGCAACTTCTCTGTGTACTGAATAAGTCTTTTTTTTTTGCATTTCAGTTGTTTTTTATCTTTCTTTAAATAATAAAGCATATGTCAAAAGTGTATATTTTCTTCCATCTTTAGTATTAAAATTGGCTACACAAAAATTCACCAATTTTGATAAGTTTTACTTTCTAAATGCACTGTATATGACAGCTGTCACAATACAATTTAACAAAATTGTTTCTAATGAAAAAGACAACTAAGTGCTACTAGAGCCATCTTAGGGAAAAAAACCAATTGAACTTTTTGGGCCACACCATAATTTGCTGCTGAGATGACTTTTATGGAAATTTTGGTGGAAGAGAGAGGAATGGATTATAGCATAAATTTTTGGGATTCAGTCTTGACTGTCTTTTGTCCATAATGCAGAAGAAAAGACAAATTGCCAAACAGTGCTGAAAATGACTAGATATGTAATCTTAAAATATTCAGCCTCCTTTTTCCCCTCCTCTTCTCCCGTCAACAGTTTTACATGTACAAAAATGAAGCTGCTCTAATAGAAGTTCTAAGCCCTGTCTCTTGAAATTCTCTTGTGTGGAAATCAAAGTACTAGTACCAGCACTAGTACTTTTTTACCACCTCTCTGTTAGTTACATTGTTAGAAGTGGACCTGGAGAGTAAGTCATTTTGAATGTGATAGCCACACAGTACACATGCTATATCATTGTTAAGTTACGTTGTTACATCGTTAGAAGTGGCATCTTTAGAAGTGGACCTGGAGAACAATTTGAAGCCACTTTTGTAGTCTAGAGTTTTCCTTTTCTAGAAGAAGAATCTGAGATCTGTCAAGCTTATAATTGTACTTATCTTTTGTCTAATCTGTGAAATTTTTCTTCAGATTTTGAACACAGAAGAAAAATACTAAATCAACACAGTGATTCTGGGACTCCTGAGTGGTGTGTAAGGTTAAACATCTTTCCCGTTTCCATTTATTGTCACTATTCTTGTTCTAGACATTTATTTCTCATGCCTAGTTTAGTACAGTAACCTCCTGTAATCATTTGATATGGCCACCATAACAAATTACCATAAACTTGGTGGCTTAAAACAACAAATTTGTTCTCTCTCAGTTTTGGAGTATAGGTATAGATAGGGCCACATTCCCTTCAGAAAGTTCTAGGGGAGTTTCTCTTCCTTGATTCTTCCAGCTTCTGGGGCTACAGATGTTCTTTAACTTGTGACTTCATAACTCCATTCTCTGCCTCTGTCTTTACACAGCTTTCTCCTCTGTTTTTCCTTTGTGTGTCACTTATACGGACATTTTTCATAGGGTAGTCTGGCTCCAAAGTTCCTTTATTATTAAACCCTGTTGTCATTCACAATTTTAAGTCTCATTCTTGATTCTGAGAAGTATACTACTGAACAATAAGCTCCATGTACTTGTTTAGAGGTGCCTCTTTTAAAACTGAGATTTTTGAACCAATGCACGTTGTATAAATATACACACACACATATGTATAAATATATGAGGTCTGTCTGGGAAAAGTCCAGCCATTGTTAATATAATGATGGTTTGCATGACATTGATATAACATGGCAACCAAGGAGAGTGGACTGGAATGCACATGTGTGAACATAACTACTTACTCCACTCTAATAGTGGGGATGGTAGGCATCACTAAGTGAGCATGTGCACTGTGTGGCTATCACATTCAAAATGACTGAGCAAGTAGAGCAACAAATCTGCGTCAAATGTTATGTTAAGCTCGAACATTTCCTCTGTGGCAACTATTTGGATGATTCAGAAGGCAAGAGCTATAGGCAAGTGGTGATTGGTAGCTTCATCACAACAACACATCCACTCACGTATCAAGTCTTGTGCAGAGTTTTTTGGCAAAACATCAAATCACCCAGGTGACTCAGCCTCCTTACAGCCCAGACTTGGTGCCCTGTGAATTCTGGGTTTTCTCAAAACTAAAATCACCTTTGAAAGGGAAGAGATTTCAGACCATCTATGAGATTCAGGAACATATGACAGGGCAGTTGATCGGGATTGGAAGAACTGCGTGAGGTCCCAAGGTGCCTACTTTGAAGGAGAATGAGGTATCATTGTCCTGTGTACAGTGTTTCTTGTATCTTGTGTCTTCTTCAATAAATGTCTCTTTTTCATATCACATAGCTGGATACCTTCTGGACAGACTTTCATGTGTGTATATACATTTTTATGTGAATTAAAGAAGGTTATGAAAGTTGATAATACATCATTGTCTTTGAAGCACAAGTGCTTTAAAATGGCTTCATCTAAGAATATTTACATCACAGACCTTCCTGTTTTTATGTATCACTTATAATAAGGTTTAAAGTAAATTAAAGAATCAGAAGTAAATTCAATAGTATGGCTAAATAATCATTTTTTGGTTGAAAATTATTTACTGTTGATTGTAAGTTTTACTGCTGGAATAACAATAAAGCCTAAGATAATATAATTACTATAGTATTTGGGGGAATACATTTTATTAGGATGATTAAAACTCAAATTTATTTAAAGAATTTTGTTGTTTAAAAATTTGCCAGATTGACAGGTTGAAATGGGAATAAAAAGAGCAAATTCTTAGTAATTGTTATAAAATTCCATTCTCCCATGCATTTCATTTCTGGTGGAAGTAGTGCTGACTTAACTACAGCCCCCCTCCACCTTTTTATTTTGAAATTCTCTGAGCTTTTGACTGTCTCAACTAATGCCCTTTTAGGTTTTCTTTCTGTGAAACATTCAGAATTTCTTTATAATGTGCTCAGCATGATGGAGTTGGAAAGATTACTTTTTGAAGCCAGGAGACTTCTTGTTCGTGTTTTGCTACTGGCTACATGATGAGGGCAAATCACTTCAGTCACTGTTAAGTGAGTTTAGATACGTGCTCTGTAAATTCTCTTCCTGATCTAAGATTCTGTGCTTCTGTTCTCTAAGTATGAATTATACATTTAAATATAAAGTAAATTCAAGTAAATAGAACCTTTATTAGCATTGCTTAAATTAAGATATTTTCTATATTTGATATTAAAAGATTGATTGAAAATACATAGTGGAAATGACATTTTAGAAAATCATTTTATAAAGGCTGAGTTCACTACTTAAATATTAATAGAGATGATGTGATAGTGGGGTGAAATCTATATTAATATTAATGTATAGGAGATAATGTAGAAGTTTGCAATATTTGTACTTTTTATTGCTGTTGGTCACATATAAATCATTATTATAGAAATCTAAACTTCAAAAAATTAACTTTTTGAGGCTGATTTTTTTGGCTTTGTAGAAAACTCTACACCTGTAATTAAAAGAAGTTAATCTTTATTGAACTTTTGTCTTAGAGTTGTGCTATCTAGACCTTTGTGTAATGACACAATATACTATTAAGCTGTACTCTTCAGAATTAGTCACTAGCCATATGCGGCAATTGAGCACTTGAATGGTTAGTGTAAATGAAAGCCTCAGTTTTAAGTTTTATTTAATTTTAATTTAAAAATACAGGTAGTTAGTGGCTGGAGCTGTGCTGTTCTAGAAGTTCTAAGCACTGTGCTAGAGGAAAATTAGAACACTAGTTCTAGTTTTTTACTGTCATTTTACTGCTCCTTACCAATTTTGGATTAAGCCTTCTCTCCAGTCTTATTTCTGTATTTCGACCTCATATTGAATCTTTGCTTAGCTGGGAATGGTCTTCCTAGCCTATGAGAATCTTAGTGTTCAGAACACAGCTTAAATGCCACCACTTGCAAAGGATTTCCTGATCCTCTAGCCTAGACTGTGGTAAATGGCACTGTCTCCTATTACGGTAGTTCCCATTTATTTACCACAGATATGTTCCATGACCCCCAATGGATGCCTGAGACTGTGGATAGTACCAGATCCTATATATACTATTTATTCCTATGTGATAACATTTAACTTATAAATTAGGCGCAGTAAGAGATTAACAACAATTAAATTTATGGGTAGCGTATATAGAGTAGACATACTGAACAAAGGGGTGACTCATCTCCTGGAGAGATGGAGTGGAATGGCACAAAATTTCATCACATTATTCAGAACAATGCACAATTTAAAACTTAGGAACTATTTATTTCTAGAATTTTCTATTTAATATTTTCAGGCCTCAGTTGACTTTAGGTAACTGAAACCGTAGAAAACTAAACCATTAATGGGGTTGGGGCTACTGTAGTAAGAAAAGAACTTCCGCTGCCATATTTACCAACCTACCTGTGTGTGCTGGTAGATTGCCTGCCACAACAGAGGCACAATGAGTGGCTGATGGTATCCCTTCTCATCCTGTTCCATACGGTCCTCTTTCCTCAAAGATATCACTTTAATGGTTGCCCTGTCTGTTCTGTCATAAATTTTTCTTTTAAATCATTTTAATATGCCCCATTTAAAAATCTCTTTTACCCATCATTTATCTTGAGCTGCTGTCTGATCTCTGCCTGCCTTTATAGTAAAAGTCCCAACAAAAGTTACCTGTGTACAAAGTGTTCTCCAGTCAGTCTCCTGTTCTTCCTTTTTTTGTACAACAGTTTTACTGGGTATAAGTGACATGTTATAAGCTGCATATATGTAAGGTATACAATTTGATAAGTTTTAACAAAGTGTAGACCTGTTAAATCATCACTACAATGAAGGTACTGAATGTTATCCATCATCCCCAAGAGTTTTCTTGTGTTCTCTGTTAAATCATCTATCTCATCATTTCCTACTCCTTTTCTTTCATGCAAGCACTAACTTGGATCTGGTCACCAGAAAGTAGTTTGCATTTTCTAGCTTTGTATAAATGGAATCATACTCTTTGTACTCTTTATGTCTTCAAACATAATTATTTTGAAACTCATCCATGTTGTTACATGTATCAGTTTATTTCCTTTTATTGCTGAATAGTATTTGGCTATATGAGGATTTTAAAAAACTTTAATAGACTTTAGTTTTTTATTGCAGTTTTAGTTCATAGCAAAACTGAATGGAAATTACAGAAGTCCCATATCCCCCTGGTGCCCCTCCACCATATTGCCCCCACCCCTGCGAGGATAATCAACAGATAATCATCCCCTGTTGAAGTGGCATTTTTGTTACTATCAGTGAACCTACATTGACACATTATTGCCCAGAGGCCATAGTTTACATTACAGTTTACTCGTGGTGTTGTACTTTCAGTGTGTCCTGTCAAATGTATAATGGCATGCATAGAACATAATAGTAACAGTAGTTTCACTGCTCTGGGTTCCATGTATTCATTTCTGTCACTCCTCTAACTCCTGGCAAGTATTAATCTTTTTGTTTTTAGTCTCTCCCCCCACCCCAAGAGTATCATATAGTTGGAATCATAGCCTTTACAAATTGGCTTTTTTAACTTGACAGTGTGTATTTAAGGATCCTTTATGTCATTTTGTGGCTTGATAGCTCATTTCTTTATAGCACTGAGTCATATTTCTTTGTCTGGACTTACCACAACTTATCTGTTCACTTGGTTGCTTCCAAGTTTTGGCAGTTATAAAGTTGCTGTAAATATTGTGTGAAGGATTTTGTGTGGACATTAATTTTCTACACATTAGGGCAGATACTGAGGAAAACAATTGCTGAGACCTATGGTAAGAGTATGTTTAGTGTGTAAGAAACTGCCAAACTGTCTTCCATAGTGGCTGTGTCATTTTTCACTCTCACCAGCAATGAATGGGAGTTCTTGCTGTTCTATGTCCTTGTCAATATTTGGTGTTGTCAGTGTTTGGATTTTGACAATTCTGATAGGTGTTTAATGGTTCCTCATTGTTAATTTGCAGTTTCTTAATGACATGATGGAGCATTATTTTGTATAGTTAGTTACCATCTGTATATTTTCTTTGTAACGTATCTTTATGGGTTTGGCCCATTTTTCAGTTGGATTGTTTGTTTTCTTATTGTTGAGCTTTAAAAGTTATTTTTATATTTTAGATGATAGTCTTTTATTTGATAGGTGTTTTCCAAACATTTTCTCCTGTACCTTGTCTTCTCATTCTTTTGATGGTGTCTTTTGCACAGCAGAAATTTTAATTTTGATGTTGTCAAGCCCATTGCTTATTTCTTTCATGGATCTTATCTTTGGTATTGTATCTAAAAATTCATCATCATACCCAAGGTCATCTAGATTTTATTTTTTCCAGTTAAACTTTTAAGAGTTTTATGTTTTATGTTTAGGTTGGTGATCAATTTCGAGTTCATTTTCTTGAAGGGTGTAAAGTCTGTGTCATATTTTTGCATGGGGATGTCCAGTTCCAGTATCATTTGTTTAAAAGACTCTGCGCTTCATATATTGCTGTTGCTCTTTCATCAAATATCAATTGACTGTAGTTCTCTGAATCTATATCTGGGCTCTCTGTTTCATCAATCTATTTGTCCTTAGCTAGTGCCACAAGGACTTGCTTACTTTAGCTCTCTATATAATAAATCTTGAAGTCAGGTAGTATTAGTACTCTGACTTTGTTCTTTGTTGATATTGTATTGGTTATTCTGGGTCTTTTTTTTTTCTCCATATACACTTTTATAATAATTTTGTCAGTATCCACATGGTAACTGTCTGAGATTTTAACTGGGGTTGTACTGAATCTGTAGATCAAGTTGGGAAGGACTGACATCTTAACGATAGAGTCTTCCTGTTCATAAATATGGACTATCTCTACATTTATTTAGTTCTTTAATTTCTTTGAATACCTGTCAGTTTTACTCATGTAGATGTTGTACACATTTTGTTAGATTTATACTTATTTAATTTTGGGGTGCAGATATAAAAATATTGTCTTTAATTTCAAATGCTACTCATTCAGTTGTATACAGCAGTTATATACTGCAACCTTCTATAATTGCTCATTTTGAGTTTTCCTTCAATTATTTTTGATTTTCTATATAGACAATCATGTCATCTGTGAACAGAATTTTATTTTTTTCTTCCTAATCAGTATACCTTTTATTTTGTTTTCTTACTAGTGAGAAAGAACTTGCAATATGATGTTGAAAGCTACAACAGAAGGGACATCTTGCCTTATTCCTGATATTATTGGAAAAGCTAGTTTTTCATCATTAAGTGTGATGTTAGCTGTAAGTTTTTAAAACAGATGTTTTTAATCAAGTTGAATATCTTGTCTTTTCTTAGTTGGGTATTCCTTTTTATTGCTGAGTAGTATTTATTGTTTGAGTATACCACAGTCCGTCTGTTTATTAACCTGTTGATGGACTTTTGGGTTGTTTCCAGTTTTTGGCAATTACAAATAAAGCTTCTGTGAACATTTGTGAACGAGTGTTTGTTTAGATACATGCTTTCTTTTCCAGTAAGTAAAGACAGTGAAATGAGTGTATAATATACATGTATATTTAAGAAACTGCCAAAGTATCTTCTAATACAGTTGTATAGTTTTACAGTTCAATCAGGAATGTAGAAGAGTTTCAGTTCCTCTACATTCTCTCTAACAGTTATCCCTCTTTTTTAATTAAATTAATTACGGTGACATTGGTTAATAAAATTAAATCAATTTCAAATGTACAGATATATGATACATCATCTGAATATTGCATTGTGTGCCCACCACCCAAAGTCAAATCTTCTGTCACTATATATTTGATCCCCTTTACCCTTCACTACCCTCCTCCAAGCCCTTTCCCTTGTAACCATCATAATGTTGTATGTGTCTGAGGTTTTTTTGTTTGTTAAGTGAAATCATATGGTTCTTGACTTTTTCTGTCTGACTTATTTCACTTAGGATGATATTCTCAAGATTCATCCATGTTGTTGCAAATGGAGTATTTCATTTTTTCTTACAGCTGAATAGTATTGTATTATATATACTGTATTTTTCTGTTTTTCTGTGTATAATGTGTTCTCATGTGTAATGCACCCCCGTGTTTTTGGTCCAGACTTTCAGAAAAAAAATCTTTAGATCTTTAGTTTAATTTTTTAATTCACTTTTTATTTATTTATATTTAGCAACAAAATTGATTATCATGTTGCAGGGTATTACTTTGCGTACAGATACTGTTATTGCTTTCTAGAGTTACACTTTTAACACATAAGCATAAAATAATTAAAAACATTTATGTATGCACAAAATTAGTACTGCCCATGTATAATGTGCATCCTTATTTTTCCCTCAAAAATTTTTACAAAAAAAAGTACATCTTATACACAGCAAAATATGGTGCATATCACATCTTTATCAAATCATCAATCAAAAGACACTTTGGTTGTTTCCATGTCTTAGCCATTGTGAATAATGCAGTGAACATAGGGGTTCATATATCTTTGCATATAAATTTTTTCATATGTTAGGGGTAGATAGCTAGAGGAGGGGTTGCTTGGTCATATGGTAACTCTTAACTTTTTTGAGGAACTTCCATACTGTTTTCCATAGTGGCTGTACTAGTTTATATTCCCACCAGCAGTGAATGAGGGTTTATTATTTTTTTCTCTACAACTTCTTCTGACACTTTTTAGTACTTGTCTTGTTGATACAGCCCTTCTAAAAGGTGTGAGGGTGGTGTCTCATTGTAGTTCTGATTTGCGTTTCCCTAATGGCTAGTGAAGTTGAGCATCTTTTTATATTGGCTGTTTGTATGTCTTGTGAGAAGTGTCTGTTCAGCTTCTCTTCCCATGTTTTAATTGGATTGTTTGTTTGGTCTTGAGTTGTATGAATTCTTTATATGTTTTGAGTGTTAATCTCTTTTTGGAGCTGTTTGCAGATACAGTCTCCCATTTGGTTGGTTGCTTTTTTTTGTTTTGTTGGTGGTTTCTTTTGCTTTGCAGAAGCTTTTTTAGTTTAATATAGTCCTATTCATTTATTTTTACTTTTATTTCCCTTGCCTTTGGGGTGAAATTAATAAAATCCAAGACCAAGGTTCATGAGTTTAGTACCTATGTTCTCTCCTATGTAATTCATTGTTTTGGGTCTTCTTTTCGGGTCTTTGATTTATTTTCAGTTAATTTTTGTATTTGGTGCCAAACACATAGAGAACAGAAAGGCTATATAAAAAAAATTAATGTAACAAAGAGGTTTTTTAAAAAAAAATTAATAAAATCTACAAACCTCTGGCTAGACTCACCAAGGAAAAAGAAGAGACTCAAAATGTCAGTGGTTTTCATTTTAGCTATTCTAATGGATATGTCATGGTATATTTTCCGGTCCTAATTTGCATTTCCCTACTGATGTTGAGCATCTTTTCATATGCTATTTGGTGATATGTCTGTTCAGATCTTTTACTTCTTTTTTCTTTTTTTTTATTGGCTTGGTCTTTTTTTTTTTTAATGGAATTTTGAGAGTTTTTTTTATGTATTTTGGATTCAAGTACTTTATCAGATATACTTCCTTTATTAAGTATGTTTTTCACAGATTTTTTACTTTTCATTAAGTAACTTGTCTCAAAAGTGTATTTTAAAGAGCAGAAACTTTAAATTTTGATGAAATTCATTGACTGTACTTCTGTTCACATAACTGAGAACTATCTGCCGACCCAACATCACAAAACTTTATGTTTGCATTTTCATATGAAATTTAGAAACAGCTTGTCAATTTTTATAAAATGTCTGATTGGATTTTGATTGGGACTATCTTGAACCATCAGATAATTTAGAGAGAATTAACATTTTAAGCATATTGAGTCTTCTAATCTATACTTCCAACAATGTATATCTTTATTAATTGTTCAGCAAATTTTATAGGTTTAATTGTATCGGTTTTTCACAGCTTTGATTAGATATATTCATTTTTTATCTTTTTGTGTGTGATGCTATTCTAAACAGCAATGTTTAAAATTTTTCTTTCTTTTAAAGAAAATTTTATTGCTATATTTTAGACAGAGGGGAAGGGGGGGAGAAAGAGAGGGAGAGAAACATGAATGTGTGGTTGCCTCTTGTGCACCCTCTACCAGGGACCTAGCCTGCAACCCAGGCATGTGTCCTGACTGGGAATCGAACTGGAGACCCTCTGGTTCACAGGCCCCTGCTCAATCCACTAAACCATACCAGCTGGGGCTAACATTTTTTTTTCAATTTTTTACTGCTAATCAATAGAAATACAATTGTTTTTTGCATATTGATCTTAGATCCTACATGAAAACTAGTACTGTCTTTGCTAAATACAGGCTGATAGCTATTAGAGAGGATCTGGGTGATAAAGATGAATGGATTAAGCAATAAAAATTTTATGAAAAATAAAAACTCATAGACTAGACAACAGTATGGTGATTATGAGAGGGAAAGGAGTGTATGTGTGGGGAGGAGATAGAAGAGGCTATCGGGAGTTATAAATGATGATAGAAGGAGACTTGACTTGGGGTGATGAACACAATATAATAAACAGGTGATGTATTATAGAATTGTATATCTGAAACCTGTATAATTTTATTAACCAACGTCATCCCAGTAATTCATTTAAAAAAAAGATTGGGGGGTGGGCGTAGCCAACCATAATATATATAACCATAGTCTAATCTATACTTCTGTTTCCAAATGAAAAGCAGAACTTGTCCTTTTAATAATGTGAAACCCTGCTATCTTCCGAATAATTTCCCTGTACCATTTTAACATAGAAATTAGATCCAGGTTACATATTAGAGGCTTTAGTACTATAGACTTAGCTCCAGGGGTCAGGACAAGAAAGGAGAGTACTAGGCTTTAGGTGAATCAGAATATTTGTTGATGGAGATTTGTTCAGTTAAGTGGCTCTGTGATATAAAGTTTGTCTAAATTCGTATTATAGAATTGCAGAAAACTAGGAAATGAGGAGGGTAGATGTTTTGAGTATTATCAGTCATAATGTTATTTGTTGACTCTGTTGTGGGACTTGTCCTCACATATAGTTTGTCAGTTCTGGTCTTCACTTCCAACCCAGCACTGATAGCTCTTATAGTAAATACAATCTGACTTACATATTGTAAATAGAGTTTCATAAGGTACCATTAATTATTTCTCTGTATAAGTTTATTTGAACAGTGACCCTTTTAAAAGGTAAGTTAAAATATCACATTTCTGCTAAAAATTCTGTAGTGGTTTCCTATCTAATTTCGGATTGAAGCGAAGTTTTAACTATGTGGTCTGGTCCCCTGCTATCCCTGTGACCTCATCACCTGCTGTTTTTCCTCTTCCTTCAGTCAAGGGACACTGCAAGGTTCTTCTCTTTCACTTTTTTCAAGTATCTGTTTCAATATCCTCTTAAAAAGCCCTTCTTTTATCACTCTTAGATTAAAAAGCTATTATGCTACCTTAATCACCATTGCTGTTACCTCTATTTTCCTCCATAGTTCTTACTATTTTATCTTTTTATTTTCTTGTTAATTCTCTTTCTCTGCTTAGAATATAAACTTCAGAAGGACATGGACATATTTTTGACACTGTGCCCAGAACCTAGGGCAGTGCCTGGCACAAAATACATGCCTAATGCATGCTGATAAATGAATTCCCTCAGTTCTCTCAACCATTTTTTGGTATGCGATCCAGATTTATCCTTAGAATATTAGGACTTCCTGTGATCCCAGAGATACTTTTTTCTAGTTATGACATGGCAGGAAGTTAGAGATTATTCCATACTCTAATAGTATTTAATTTTGCAGTTTATACATAGTTTTCACATTTTGTAAGTTTATATATATATATACACACACACACACACACACACACACACACACAGAGCATATATATATAGGTTCTATTCTTCTGTGTTTATTTCTGTTTTGAGTGTTTGTTTTTTTAATACTTTCATTACATTTTTAAAGTTGCATATAAGCATCAGTTTAAAACAATTCAAATTAATTATTGAATGTGCTAGTGTTACAGAACAGAGGTCCAAGGCGGGGGTGCAATATTTGTCCCATCTGGGTCGCCAAAAACTGTTACAGAACAGAGGTCCAAGGGCAGGGGGCAATATTTGGCCCACCCAGGGATGCCAAAAACTGTTACAGAACAGTCACATACACACAGGGGCCCGGACTCCGGAGGATGGTGTACTAATATGGTTCACACCATCTACTGGGCTCGTCTGTCCACCGCCAGATCGGAAAGATATCTCTCAATGGCAGAGATTTGTGAAAAGGAAGAGAAAGGTTTATTTAAGGCTATACTGAGTTAAATAAGTGACCCAATGTCCCCATTAAGCTATCAAAGTCCTTTAGGATAACTACTGATGCCCACAGTGCTCTCTTCTCCTCCTGCCCTTATCTGGGCTACCGTAAGTCAGGAAAAGCAGCATACATTCATGTTCCCAGGCTGCTGGCACCGTCAGCTGTGTCGCCATCCAGGCAAAGCCTCTTCTTTCCTCCACCAGAGCTGGGGGGGTCTGCAGTCTCGCCAAGCCTTGTGGATCTGCTCCTTGCAAAGCTGCGAGGGGGTCTGCACCCTTGCTAAGACCCCATGGTTCCCCCCTTGCAAAGCTGCAAGGGGATCTGTACTCTTCCAAGTCCGCATGATTCTCTCTTCAGTGGCTGCCGCGTCTCAGTTTAAATGCCTGCGCCAGTCTTCCTTTGCAGCCCCATTTCCGACTCCTCCTACAATAAGTTACACTTGCCAGCATCCCTGTGTTATCCCAAGTTCACTGGGCTGCCATCATGAGTCTGGGCAGATCTGGACCAATATGCTGAAGCCAATCTTCTTCCAGCTCTCACACAGGCACTGCAACCAGAGGGAGTTGCCTCCCAGTTAGATCTTGGGTGGATGTCACTCCCTTCTCCCTGGCTCAAAGCATGGCCACAGCTATTTAACATATCTTTGAAACCAGTTAAAGGCTATAGATATGTCAAATGACCATGCCAGAGGTTAGCTGCAAAGCTGTTGCTATGCAAAACAGCTCTCAATGGCCCTGCTCCATGTGTCCCCTTCCCCCAACTCACACCTGTGGGGGAAAGGGGTGAGGACGTCTTAATATTTCCTGGACATCTTGAGTTTTGGACCCCATTCCAAATCCCTTTTTTTGGGGGGTCCCCTTCTTGGCTGAACCCTGTATCACTAGTTATAAATTTGATTTATTTAAAATGTGTTTAAGTATGCTGAAATCATTAAGGGTATCTATATTATTAAAAATGTATACTTAGTTGCTTCAAAAAATTCTAAATTTTGGGGAATCTGAAAGGATCCATATCTTGGAGATCTTTGGAGGTATTGTTTGTTGGACACAGAGAAGAACAGCTTTTTCATTTGTAGAGTATTTGCACATGCCTGTTTTGTAGATTCTAACATTTGAAAGATCCTGGGACGTATAATGCCCAACATATCTGCCCTTTCCAGTAGGTTGAGAAGTTAGATGTGGTTAAAGATAGTATCAAAGTATCAAAACATATAGTATTAAAGATAGATTTGTGACAAATTCTATTACTTTTTGGTTCAGTGCTGAAGTGGGAGAGGTAAGAAAGTGAATTGATGCCAATTCATTCTCACTTCCATTTCAGACCACTTTATGTGATCTCTAATAGGAATCTCAAATCTTTTTGTTTTTGTTTTGAAATAACCCATAGAAGTTAGAGTACATGAGTCATTATATTTTCTTTTTCTGTTCACAGGCTTATTTTTAAGTACATGCATTTCCAGATGATTTGTATTTTTGGGCATTCTAAATCCTGCCTGAATGACTATTTTAGTGATTTTCAGCCTTTTTCATCTTATGGCCCACATAAATTAATTACTAAAATTCTGTGGCACACCAAACTATAATTTTTTGATGATCTGATAAAAAAATAGGTATAATTTTGAATTCACACCTGATGGCTATTATGTTGTTTGATGTTATATTTTTATTTGACAGTCTAAGGGAAAAGAGGTCAGTGCCCCTAACTAAATAGTAAGGTATTGCATGCATTAAAAAATCTTGTGTCACACCAGTGTCCACACACTGGTTGAAAATTGCTGGACTAGTCAGTGCACATGAAAACTCCAAAGAGTTGTGTTTTCATGGTTGTAGTGAGAGCTACTGGTAGTGGATAAACACTCCTTTCTCTTCTTTCTTTGAAAGATAAGTTCAATTGAATTAATTAGTTAATGATAACAAAACCTAAAGTAAAAAACAAGTAGACAGAGAAAAAACATAGCATCATATATTACCATATTTTTCCTTGGCCCTGAGAGTGTGCAGTAGCCCGGAAGACCTTATGAATATTTTAGGGTCTTGTCAGATATGAAAGGTTCCATCTTTTGCTGTTTCTTAGCCTCTTTACATTCTAAGCTTACATCTTTATTAATGAAATGTGTACTTCAGTTAATTTAGGTCTTTAGCAATAAACACTGAGCAATTAACAAGACATACTTCTACTCTTCAGTCAAACTCATCTCTGTGTGGGAAAGTAGGAAGAAGGGAAGAGGTTCAGAGTGTCAACAGAAGAGACATTGAAACCTGTAGCAGGGGTGTCCAACCTTTTGGTATGTGTGGGCCACACTGGAAAAAGAGTTGTCTTGGGCTACACGTTAAATACACCAACACTAACAAAAACAAAACTCATAAAGTTTTAAGTAAAGTTATGATTTTGTTGGGGTGCATTCATAGCTATTCTGGGCCATGGATTGGATACTCCTGCTAGAGAATTTTTGTTGAGTTTATTTGAGCCAAACTGACGACAATTGCTGGGAAGCAAAATTGCAACTGATTGAGAAATGCTCTGGAGAATGGCAGGTTAGCACCTTATTTTATACATTACAGTCAAAGGAGGGAGACATAAGAGGTTACTACAGACATATTGCTGATAGATTTGGGGGGCAGGAGAAAGCAAAAGGGAAACCTCTGGGATTGGATGAAAAGTAAAATGGTAGACAAATACTTCTTTTGCATAGGTAGGTAAAGGGTAGTTAACAGTCAATTAATATGATAACAGTAACAACAATGAGGGGATTTGTGGTCTGAGCTTTGATGATTGTGCCCAAGGGTTTCAGAAAAAGGGAATTTCCAAAGGTATGTTATCGTAGATGCAAAACAGACAGCCTCAATTAAGGTAAAGATTGACCTTTGTTAGGGAGAAAGATCAGCCTGCAACATCATGACTGCCCACCATAAACTGCTTTTAGTTAATGTTTTAATTTCAGACCATCCTTTGTGGTTACTTTAGGCCTCTGAGCTTGTAAAGGCTGCTACACAGGCCTCCCCTGAGCTTGTCAGATGAATGTGTGGCCCCTTTGCTCCACAAGTGTTTGGGAGACCTTAAGTAGTGAGGCATTGTAATACTGACTTTGGTCCAAAAACCACAATGGAAAATCTGTTTCTCCATGGTTTTGAGATTCTATGGGAAAATGTTATTCAGAAGTAGTTTAGTTTAGGATTGGAAATGTATTAGACACTTCTGTTTGCAAGCAATAGAAACTAACTCTGGCTAACTAGAATATGAAAAAGGAGTTATATCACTAGAAGCTTATAGAGTCTGAGAGAGTGAGCCAAATACTAGATTTAAATACTAGAATAGTAATATAGAGCCTGCTCAATGGTTTAAGAGTTGGATCAAGAAAAAATTTTCATCAGAATTTACTTTTGCAGCTAGCATAAACTACTCAGAATGTTTTTGTAGAAAAAAATCAGAAAGCAAAAATCACTCATTACCTCCTAAACAAAAATGAGAAAGAAAAACCTGATATTTAGATTAATATTTGTTTATTAGTATGTTTATTAGTAAAGTTAAACACATTAACATAGCCATTTCTAGTAGTTGTTTTTTAAATATCTACTCAAGTTCTGTGTTCATTAGGGCAGAAGTGGTTCTTGGTGAGGACCCTTACCTTGTTCTAACATGGTGGAGAGAAAGTTCTACTCTATTCCTTTTCTCATGCCAACATGAGGCTCACAGTCATGACCTCATACAAATTTAATTACACTCAGGGACCACCTCTGGATACCATCATTTTAGAGGTGAGATTAGCACTTCAACAAAGAAACTTTAAAGGGGTGGAAACATTCAGTCTATAATACTTTTTAACACACTCCCTCTCTACCTCCACCTGAGGGGGATATTTCTGTTTATTTTTAGTTTTAATTTGTTTTTATAAAAATTATTGTGAGTGATTCTGACATCAAAGAACACAGAGTAAAACCTGGAAGTTTTTTCTTTAATCCTCAGTAGTTCCTTTCCCTAGGGGTAAGTAATGTTATCAGCTAGAATATATAAAAAGTTATTGTAACTGAATGCAGGTTCTGCTGCCTACCACTTCAAAAGCCAATACTTGAAAAGCAGGTGCTATGTAAAGGAAAGTGTTTTTATTCAGGTGCCTGAACCTGGAAGATGAGGAACTCTTGTCTCAACACCCATGTCAACATCTCAGTGCAGGCAGGGGTTTTTATAAGGAGGGAGAAGGGCAAGAAGAACAAAGAGATCAGGGGGAGAGGCTGTGGATGTGAAGGCAGTGTCCTTGCTTGTACTAATATGGATCTTTAATGGCAGCATTGTGGAGCTGGTCAGTGCCAGCCACATTCCTGCAGTTGGGCAATTTGCGTCACTGGAAGTCATAGTCACGGCTGTTTCTTGTACAAGCAGGAAACTGTAACCAAGCAGACAGGGACCCATTCTCATGTCACCTTGGTGTATGACACAACAATTAGTATTGGAAGAAATAGGTTTTTATTTTTAATATTCCAACTTTGGGGGTGCTGGGAGCACTTAAGTTTGGGAACCGTCTTCTCCCATGAGACCCAATACTTTCCTTGCTCCCCAAAAGGCTATAAGCCAAAAGCCCCAAAAGTTCTCCATCTCCTTATCTGTGCTTAAGCCAGCTACACAAAGTCTCGCAGTGGCTCTATCCTTCAGGATCTGGGGTACATTGTCATCAGCCTCTGTGTTATAGTCTAGGAATATATGTGTCATATTACACTGGATCATGGTGAATGAAATCTAGGAAAGGCACAAGTCCCAAGAGTCCAGATAGAGTCCAGGTATGTGAGGCAACAGGCTAGCGTCTTCTCAGGCAGGGCCTTTGATGGCTTCTGAGTAAGCTAGAGCAGGCATGATCAGAGCAGCAATATATCTCCTTTCTTACTGCACCAAGCTGCATGGCAGGATCCTGACTACAGACTGCATAGCTGCTTGCTTACTCCTCCCTTCACATGACTGCTACATCATTGCTCTTTTTCCTTAAGGCTCTCCGCTAACTGCGTCCTTTCCAAACCTCATAGCCCATTCATGGTTGGCCATCCTAATTTTAAATATAGACCCGAGGCCCCCTATGTGACTTCATAGTCAGTACCGTCCATACTGAAGGTACTGAAGGTCACATAGGCCCTTACCCAGGTCGCAACACAACTTCCCTTCAGAAAAGACATGACTATTACTTGTCTTTGTTATGAAAAGTATTTAGGCCATATCATCCACTTCTCCCCTCCCCCCAACTGTGTGCTGTGGGGGAACATACCCTGTACCCTGTTTGAAACTGCTGATGCATATAAAATACTTATAAGGAAACTTTTCATACATGAATCTTATATGAATTTGTTAGTGCAGCCTATTCTATAATTACCACATGATTAATATATTATGTTTATTTCAGTCACTGTTATAGTTCCCCAGTCAGTTTTTCCTCCATATTTATGGAGCTGTTGATGCCCTCTGAATTGCTGGGGAGAATGAAAAAGGCTGTTGTAAAACAAAATCTTGTGAGTTAAAAGCAGACATATTTCTTAGTGGTGCCTGTTGAGCATATACAATTTTCCTGGCATGGGAACAACAAGTCATAAAGAGGTTTAAAACAATAAAGATAAGCATTATTATAAAGAAAAGGATACTTAAACCTAAATTAAAATTCTTCCTAATATAGACCTGTGTTCTTGTAGTATCCATGAAAATAAACACACAAATCAATCTCCAGTTCCCTCAAAGAGAGGAGAGTGGTGATCGAATGTGTGTTGAGGCCACGCAGTCTATTGCCTGGTTTTTATAATGATTATTTCCTTCTGAGCTGAAGTGTCAAATGTAAGTACAACAACAAGGGTTGATTCCTCCTCGTTTTGCTCATATGTAGTTTAAAGTAATTCAGTTATCTATTACAAAGTTAGTGAGAGTCCAGAATTTTTGGAGTATTAGTATGTGAGGTGCAGTTTTATTGGCTATGATGATTAAAGTCTTGTAGATTCCAAAGTGCATACTGATGTGCAGCTGCTTCCTATCAGGGTCATAGAGTACACATAAAAATACACTCATCATCATCTGGGATTTTCCCAGAAAGATGTCAGGCCATTCAGGTGAACATTGCTTGCTTACCTGGAGTCCCATCTGCCTAAAATGGTTTTACACACTTGCTTATAGATCTCAGGAAGGAACAATTCTCCTGGGTCCCTCTGAACAACTTAAAAGCACCTAGAGTTGGAATGCATGTTTTCATGGGACCTGCTGGTGAAGCTGCTGCCTTTTAGGAGAAAAGGTTATTTGAATGGACAATTTGCAGAGCAAATGCCATCCCAGGAAAGAGGCAGGACATTCTGTCAAGTAGAGGATGCTGTGTAATAACTTAAGATCTCTGAGTTGGCATTCTGAAGGTTGGAAGGAGACTTGTTGCTGCATTGTCTCTTTACCTCTGTGACCGAGACTGTTAAGGGGTTTTGTTTGTTTTTTAGTCAGTTTGGTGTTTGATACAGAATACATGGCTCCTGTGTCTACAAAAAGTCAGTCACTTTGTACCCCACTGTAAATATTATGTGAGGTTTCTTTGGGGAAATAATGATTGGTTAGGAGGTATCTAAAGATGTCCTTGGGCCCCCTCATTTATCATCTCAATCACCATTCCACTTTACCATCTGTCTGTGTGCCCCTTTTTATTTAGTTCTTTCCTTTGTTCCTGTTGCTAGGCTTCTGAGGCTTTCTACCTTGGTGACCTGCACCTGGCCTGTTGTCCTTGCCCTGATCTTGACTGTGCATAGGTGAAACATAAACTTGGAAGACAGTTAACTGAACTAGAACTTAATATCCATAACTGTGTATTATAGTCTAATGAAACACAATTTCTCCTTCTAAAATCACCCATATTTTAACCAAAGAGCTAAGTCAAGACCAGTTCATTTACTACATTAAGTAAACTGTCAATTTGTCCTAATTATTTGCACAAACACAACAGGAATAGCAGATGATTATTTAGGCTTTCTTAGATATATACTTTGCTGGAATCTTATAAGAAATTTGTAGATTGAGCTTTAATTAGTTCCATAGGGCAAAGAAGCCAAGCCACACAATTGCCTTTGGGCTTTGCCTGCAATACCTATAACTTTGGGTTAGTTCTTCAATTCTTGATGTCCGCAAAATGTCTTGAGGTTCTTCCTTGCCATCTCCCAGGAAAGCAACCTTTGTTTTGTACCTGAAAAGACTGCCATGAACCTTATGAATAAGCAGGGTACCAAGCCATTACTGTAAGGAGCTTTTATCGGCTTCAAAGTCAGTCTTCATTTGTTAAAGTTTTCTGGTGTAATCCAGTGTCTAGGCATGTCTCTCTCTGAGACATGACATTCCAGTCAATGTCTTGGATAATAAAACGACAACTGGAAACTGACTTTATGTGTCCTATTATGAAGAAATCAGATTCCTATTAGATTTATGCAAACAAACATATTGCCATGGAAATAATACTACTCACACATTAAGAGTTTCAAAATTCCAGAGTGATCAGGTAGGGAGAAAAAGACAAATGTCTCAATATTGCTTATGAAAGTGTTGTTTACAAAATTGCTTTAAGGAAATAAAGAAGTTATGTCTGGAAAACAAAAATTAAAAATTAGTATTTTTACAGTACCTCTTTTTTTTTAAATCATTTTTATTGTTATTCTGTTATAATTGTCCCAATTTTCCCCCCTTTACCCTCTCCCCACCCCACCCCTCTGTTCCTGTAGTCAGTTCCCACACTGTTGTCCAGTATTTTCAATAAAAAGTTAAAAGTGCAATCGTCCTTAGTTCATTCTGTCTCATAATCAATTTTTATTTATGCTGATTATTTGTGAGGGTTTTCATAAATCCTGTTATTCCATAGAGTTCCAGTAATTTTCATCCAATTCAAAAATGTGATCTGAAAATTTATTCAGAAATATGTAATTGAGAGTAATTATTCAGAGTCCTTTTTTATGGATCTTTCTGAAGATGTAACATTTATAAATGCATCAGTGTGAAGAATAACTGACTATGGGACATCTATTTTATAATAAAAATATGTGTATGCAAACAGAACATAGTTATTACTTATTTGACAAAGCTTCCCATGTACTTTAAGCATATCAAATATGCCAAATTTGTTTAAAGTTTGTTTTTCATAAGGAGAAGTTCGAGACCCCACAGCATTCCAGGGACCCATTGGAATGACCCAAAGCCAATTTTAGGTCAAGAAAGTCTCTTAAAATTTAAATCCTGGGAAGTTCATCATACAAGCCCATATAACTAAAAGCTTACATATCATTATGAAACAATATTAAATTATTTATCCATGTTGACAATAAAGGTATCAAAGATACATACAGGCTAACCTTTCGTTCTTATAAAAACAGTTATTTATTATAAAATAATAATAATAAATATTTCTATTATTTTATAATAATAATTATGAAACAGTTATTTATTATAAAATAATAAATATTTTTATTATTTTATAATAATAAGTTACTCTTAAAATTTAATAATTATAATAATCATTTTATAATAAGGGATTATTATAAAACAATCCCTTTTATACGGATAAAATATAGGTTTTTAAATAATCAAGTACCTGATTAACACAATATAACACAACTATTATAAAATAGAATCTTTGCTTTTTAGGCAGATACAGGAAAAACTTTTTCCCTTTTAACAGACTGAAAAAGAACTGAACAAATTCTGTATTTGCTTACTTCTAATATTTATATTCAATTATGTAGTTAAATTTAATATTTAGATTAACTATAATTTCCTGTTAAGACCTCTCTTCATAAACCTCTACAATGGGCACAAATTCTCTGCAATATATGTAAATACTTGTGACTTACATAATCTTTTTGCGATTTACACAGTCCCTTTTGAGTTTTTTCTTCACTCATTCAGAAATAACCAACGTTAGAACACTTTACTTCCTTCTTTTTCTTTGAGTGTCTTCATATTTTGTATCTTTTATTACTAAACCATACATTTTTTTCCAATTTATAGAATCCTTAATTCTTAGAAACATTGATTTTAGTGACAACTACAAGAAAGTAATTCACATTTTTAGATTTGATATTTTTATGAATACATTTTATAACTTTTAGAAATAGATTTTTCCTCAAATGCAAGCACATTCATATTTTTAAGAGTCTTTAAATAAAATATAAGATACATTCATTAACAGATCCAAATCTGTTTTCTAGCTTCTCTGCAATAGGAAGCCAAAGTAGGCACACTCAGATCAATTAATATTTTAGTATCCTGTTATTTCAAAATATCTATATATTTCATAATTTTCAATATTTAACACAGCAAAACATCAAAGTCCCATGGTACCAAAGACTTTGGAAAATGATGTTTAGATATATTCATGTTTATTATTGAAAAGGCTTATCAAAATCTTTCCATTTTAGTTACATGTATTTATCAGTTCTTAATAATTTTTTGAGATTTATAGTCATTATTCAAGTCATTTTCTTGACCAATCCATAACAGAGATAACATGAACTTATTCCTGCAAACCCAGGCAAAACAAACATATTTTATGTTAATAACTTTAAAAGATATCAATTAAACTTACACCAGCTTTAATATAAAATATTTTTCCAGACCACATGATCCTGAAATAAAAACATTTGTGATAGTTCTTATTTATTTTTTTACCAGACACGTAAATAATATTATTAATAATCGTAGAGAAGACAACATTTTCGTTTTGTTGTTTATAATTTTAAGGAAGCTGGAGGAGAGGCTGGGGAGATATCAGGCTTGGCTGACTTTAGCTGCTTGATTTTAAAATGCCCCTTCGCACTTAGGTGGGGCATCACTCCTCTTGTTTCCACCAGATTTGGTGCTGGCATTAATTTCCCAATTGTTCTTGGGACCACCACAGCTCTTGCCCCTCTAGGATGAGGATCTAGAGTGTCTAAAAGACTTAGCTCCTCATTTTTCTTTTTATCTGAGTTTTTAGTCTGGAAGGGAAATGTTATCTTTTCTCCCTCTTTGAACCATCAATTTAAATAATTTCTGACCATATTTCTTACAATTTAACAACATGGAAAATTTGCATGTAAGAGACCTTATCCCATTTAGCAGAGCTTTGGCAAAACAATTCTAATTAGTCAGTGACTTATAGTTGTAAGGTGACCAACCAGTCAGCTAAGATCCAGCATTATGGATTCTCTTTTGAGATTGAGACTGAGCCACCCATTGCAAAACAAACAAAATAACATGTAAATCAAAGATAAACCTCCAACAAATGAGTACTCTCCAACTAAATTAATCTAAAAAGAGGGACTGGGACATTAGTGCAAATGACCTTCACAAGTTTTAAATGACACAATGCCCAGATGACAAAGGCAGAGGATTGATTCCCTGTGCGAACAAACAACTCCTTAAAAGATAAGAAAGCAAGCTAAGAACAACCATAGCCAAAGTTTTACTTTAGACATACATGAGCTCTCACAGAGCTCCCAAACAGAACAGACAGATGAGAGCTTTCAAATAGAATATTCAAAACCCAGAAATCCGTAAGCCAGAACACCATACATGTGTTCCGACTCCCATACCCGGAAACTGGGATTTTTCTTAGTCATTGAGTGGTGCCTACAGTCATGCAGCAGCTGTTGATTCCTATGTAATCCCAGATGGTTCAAAGGTGGGCTGAATGCTCCCACTGTGCACATCAAGGACTTGACCCATTTGGGGCTCATCAGCTCGTTAATAAGCTGTTCCCTTTCACCAGCAAAACATTGAAAGGTGACTGATACCTTGAGAGGAGGAAGAGCATGTAGAGTCCCTGAGATAAAGAACTCTCTGCAGCTGCTGGGAAATTTCTGCAGTCCTTGCCATGGGGTCATCCTGTGCACTCTGGGCCTTAGCTGAGTTAGTTCACTTTGTCCCATTTGGATTGCCGAAAACTAACCAAACACAGTTTGAGCTGCCTGCCACTTCGAAAGCCAGTACTCTCTAGTATTGGTGTTGGATACACCAATACTCTCTAGTATTGGATACATCATCAGGTGTTGATGATGTATCCAACTTTTTAGTGTCCTTGGGCCACACTGGAAGAAGAGTTCTCTTGGGCCACACATTAAATACATTGTGACATGTAATTACAAAAAGTCTCAATGTTTTAAATAAATTTACAATTTTGTATGGGGCTGCATTCATAGCCATCCTGAGCCGCATGCGGCCATGGGACACAGGTTGGACAGCCCTTATTGTAAAAGAAAGTGGTTTTATTCAGGTGCCTGCAACCTGGAAGATGAGGAACTCTTGTCTCAACACCCATGTCAACATTTCAGTGCAGGCAGAGGTTTTTATAAGGAGGGAGAGGGACAAGAAGAACAAAGAGATCAGGGAGAGAGGCTGTGGATGTGAAGGCAGTGTCCTTGCTGGCCCTCATATGGATCTTTAATGTCAGCATTGTGGAGCTAGTCAGTGCTAGCCAAGTCCCTATAGTTGGGCACTCTTTATCACTGGGAGTCATGGTCATGGCTGTTTCTATACAAGCAAGAACTACAACTGCTGATGCCTATAAATTGCTTATAAAGGACATTTTTCATACATGAATCTTCTAGAGTTTGTTAGTATAGCCAATTCTATAATTACCACCTGATTAGTATGTTTATTTCAAGCTCTCACAGTGTGTACACACATTTGTGGCTAATTTTTTACTTTTAAATCTTCAGTTCAGCTGTATGTGTGTCTGTACAGTTGTGTGGTTTATTAGAAGGGATCTGTTTTTAAATATTTAGCTCTTGTGCTTTTAACTTATCTAATTTATTTCCACTCTTACAAAGTAATTATTATTTATATACCATATGCCATTCTATATGTTGGTCTGGTTGTGTACTTCCAGTTGTTTTAAGATATTAAGAATAAGCTTTTTATTTTTTAAATTTAATATTTTCTTCTCTCCACCTGGGCCTTTGCTTTTTTGAAATATTTCTTAGCTGTTATATTTAGCCTAGTTTCAAGAAGTATGATCAGGGTTTTCACTGCAATTGCATTGAATTTGTGCATTAATATGGGGAGATTTGACATTTACATAGTAGTAGGTATTTTTTCCAGGAACATATGTATCTTTTTTTAAAAAATCCCGGACGGGTCCCTTACATGTGGACATGCCTGTAGATATTTTAGAGAGAGAGGAAGGGAAGGAGAAAGAGAGGGAGAGAAACATCAGTTGGTTGCCTTTTATAGGTGCTCCAGATAGGGACCGAATCTGCTACCTCAGGATGTGCTCTGCCCTGGAACTGAACCTGTGACCCTTCAGCCCACAGGCAGTGCTCAACAAACTCACCCACATCAGCCAAGGCAACATGATGTAACTTTTATTTATTCAAGTCAAGTCATTCAATTTTTAGGTTCTTTACAACTTTATTCATGGATATTTTAAATATTATTTTTTGCAAATACTAATCTTTCTCCTGCAGTACATTTGCAAATGTTGTCACAGTGATTTTATATTTTGCATACATTGTACATGCCACATTATTGGTTCTAATGCCCTTTACTTGGCCGCCTTAAGTTTTTCAGGTAGTAGGTTTTTCAAATAATGATTGTTCCTTTCTAATATTTATTTTTCTGTTCATTTTTCTTATTTCCTTGCAGTGAAATTTTCAGTGTCAGCTGAACAGTGATAATGATAGTAAACCGTATTTTCTTGATTTTTCTTTAATATCTATGCTCTCTTTTTTTCTATTTTATTGTTGTGATGGTCATTTGAGAAGAATCAACTTTGTTATTAGGAATCCTTTTCTCAGTGACATTTTTAAGAAAATCAGATAATGAATGTTAAATTTTATTAAGTGTCTTCACAGCATCATCGTGAAAAGTTGTGTGAGTTCAGTTTGATAAGTAACCTAAAAATACTTTTACATTCTTAGAGTTTTCTACTTGCTCAATGTTTCTTTTTCTTTAAATAGAGTTGGATATTATTTCATAATATACAGTCTTTTAATCAGTATTTATAAATTGCTTTTTTATTGTCTATATATTTTCTGGTTTAGTACCAGCTTATGATAAATTGCTACAATACATCGATATACTTGATAGGTTTTTTTATATCTTAGGGTAGTTCTAAAAGCTTAGTAATTAAGAGCATGATGTAACATTTTGGGGGGCTTGAATCTTTTCTGTGGCAATGCTTTAAAAAAAAACAACCTTCCATAGCTGTTAAGAGTTGTTAGTCCTGTTTTGTAGTATCCTCAGTCATTTTTGGGGTAATAAAGGTTGCCCTTTTAAAAAATAAAGATTTTATTTATTTATTTTTTAGAGAGAGGAATGGAAGGAAAAACAGAGGGAGGGAAACATCAATGTGTGGTTGCCTCTCATGCACCCCTGCTGGGAACCTGGCCGGGAACCCAGGCATATACCCTGGCTGGGAATTGAACCAGCAACCCTCTGATTCACGGGCCAGCACTCAGTCCACTGAGCCGCACCAGCCAGGGCATAAAGATTGCCCTCTTATCTATCTATCTGAAGTCCATCCTCTTATTTATGCAGTGATATTTTTATGCAGTTATTCATTCATATTTTTCTCTCAAACAGGTTCTTGGAAATAATAATTGTGTAAAGTCTTTTGTGTTTAGAACTGTTTCAACATATTTAAGAATAATTATTTTTAATCCTCAACTGGGAACATATTCATTGATTTTAGAGAAAGAGGAAGGGAGTAAAAGAAAGAGAAACATTGATGTGAGAGAGAAACATCAATCGGTTTCTTCCCATATGCACACTGATCTGCAAACTTACATCCTAGTTATATGCCCTGGCCAGGAATCAAACCTGCAACCTTTTTTTTCTGTTGTACAGTATGTTTCTCCAACCAACTTAGCCATTCAGCCAGGGCTATTTTACATTTTTCTTGATTATCTTTTAAGTGATACCCTAATGTTTTTTTTATTTTGTATTTAATTAAAATATTATTTAGCTATAACTCTAATTTTTAAAGGTGTTTTTATTTATACTTTCCATTTTGAGTGCTTATATTGATTTAATTTGTAGTTTAAGGATTTATTTTGTCAGGATACATATGTGACTTATAAACTCTCCAAGGACATGTTTTATGTTTTTATATAGTTGTCAGTGAGCAGTATCTTGCTTGACTTTAGTATTCATGAATAATATCCATCTTATTTAGATTTGGTCCATTGCTTTTAGAACATAATTAACATGGTAGGGGAACTTTGATGTCATTTTATTTTAACTTTTGCTTGTGGCATTTTTTTTTCTTTATCTGTGAGATGAAAAAATTGATGTCACATTTTTGTTTGTTTTCAAATTAATGTTTTCTGGGAATTTGTGTATTTTAAATTGTTTTTTAAATAGAGATTTTTGGTAGAGGAAACTTTCAAAGTGAGATACTTTAGTATTGTATTTGGTTTGACAGGTCCTGTATGTATTGGTTATCTATTACTGAGTAACAAGTTACTTTAAAACTTACTAGCTTTAGAACAGAAATTTATTACCCCCTTAGTTTCAAGAATCCAGGCCTGGCTCAGCTGTATTCTTTGCTTCAGAGTCTCATGAGAATGCAGTGAAGGTGTCATCTACAGCTGGGATCTCATCTGAGGGCTTGACTGGGGAAGCATCTGCTTCCAAGCTTAGTCTTGGCTGTATCTAGTGCTTTTTTCCACTACAACACATTGGTGGGTGTTTGCTTTATTTGAGAGTCACTCTTTGGGTCTTTTACATCCAGCCTCTGGAACATCTCATACTGCTACTCAGTTATGAATGTGTTTGTGTAAGTGTCTACCTGTAGGAGGGGAAGAAAGGAGAGAGAGAAACAAAAGGGGAGGGAGATTGATTGTATGTTAGCATAACATTTTTCTCTTTTAAGAACTATACTGTTTTTGTTTTTGTTTTCCATAGGTGCCTTAGCTGGACCAATCGTTGTGGAGCCACATGTCACAGCAGTATGGGGAAAGAATGTTTCATTGAAGTGTTTGATTGAAGTAAATGAAACCATAACACAAATTTCATGGGAAAAGATACATGGCAAAAGTTCACAGACTATTGCAGTTCATCATCCTCAGTATGGATTCTCTGTTCAAGGAGAATATCAGGGAAGAGTATTGTTTAAAAACTATTCACTTAATGATGCAACAATTACTCTACATAACATAGGATTTTCTGATTCTGGAAAATACATATGCAAAGCTGTTACATTCCCACTTGGAAATGCTCAGTCCTCCACAACTGTAACTGTATTAGGTAGGTATGCTTGAATTAAGTATTTTGGTGGTAGTTGTGATGATTACAGTAAAAATATTTTCAAGAATTTAAAATGATTGAAATTATATATAAATTTCAGTTTAAAATAGAAGAATTCAAATACATTTTTTAAGTTCTATTTTAAAATTCTATGATTTTAGGCTCTTAATTTAAGCAAAATCTTGTCTGTGTCTACCTGCCTAATTATATAATGCTATATGTGGATCTTAGCTAGTTTACTTTTTTTCACGAAGGGTGGTTTTTTATTTATACTAAGTACTAAGTTTCTTTGCCATATTTATTTCCATTATTTTCCCTCAAATTTTCAACTTTTAATTAAATTACCACATTTAAACAGCTTTTCTAGTTTTAACATGACTTTCTTTCTTGGAGTCATTGACACATCACGTTTGTTTTTTAAATCAAATTTTATTTATGCTATTGTGGATTTTTATATTTGAATCTTGGTCTGTTGTTCCTAATGAAAGATCTTTTACATTTTTTCTGTCTGATAACTGTTAAAGTTCATGGTGGAGTTTAGAATGAGCTAATATATTAGCATTAAGACAGCCACTTGCAGTGAAAAATAAAAAATTTTGAAATGCTTGTGAGTACATTTGAATAATAGAACAAGGGTTAAGGAGTAATAGCACCTTAGACATTTCAACCCAAAGTGGGACTTCTTTAATGGGAGAAGTCTTTGCTCCTTTAATGGGAGAAATCTGCCAACTTAACCTGTCAGGGATATTGTCAGGTCTGGTGATAGCTCCCTACTCAATCCTTTTTTCTTGACTCTTCACCCAGATGTTACTCCCTGATAAGTCTTTTGCACATACTTCGTCTCATTGTCTGCATTTGGAGACCAAATAAGTACACAGCTCCTAATATTTAATGCCATAATTTTAGTGTCTCTTGAATTTAGGGAAACAATTTTGTACAAATTTGTTATATATATTTTTCATGTTGAGATAATATATAAAAATAAAATTAAAGCCTTGGCTGGTGTGGCTCAGTGGATTGAGGGCTGGACTTTGAAGAAGAGAGTTGCTGGTTAAGTTCCCAGTCAGGGCACAAGCCTGGGTTGTGGGCCAGGTCCCCAGGAGGGGGTGCATGAGAGGCAACCACACACTAATGTTTCTCTCCCTCTCTTTCTCCCTCCCTTCCCTACTTTCTAAAAATAAATAAATAAATAATTTAAAAAATATTTGAGGACTTCATATGTTTAAGACAGTGTCCTAAGAGCTGTGAGAAAATATAACTTATGTTTATGAAATTGATGTTTTTAAGAGATGTTTTGATTAGCAGGCAAGGCATAAATACCTGAAAAAAAAATCAAGTGTAGGACATCAAGATAAAAAAAGGTCACAAAAAGTTTAGTGGCAAGAAGAAACTAGATAAGTAGTTTGTAAATGGAAGAGAGGGTTTGTGTGACTAAGTGTTTTTGTTTTAAATTTTAGGAATGTCTCCTAAATTAATACAGTACTCAATGGTTTTAAACTCAAGACTATTTACAGTAATAGGCTAATCATGATTTTACCCATGCCTACTTTTAGCTTCTCATTTCTTGCTCCTCCTCTTCCAGAACCCAAATTTTATAATCATAATAAACTATTTTATTAACACCTGTCTGTTAACACCTGTCTGTTTTTATATGTGTTTGACCTTTTGCCTGGATTGCCTTTGGTTTTCTCCTACCTCTCTCTTCCTACATTTTTCTATTTAACTATTATTCATCAAACCATATCCTTCGGGAAGCTGTTCTTGAAAGATCTACCCCCTCCACAATTGGATGATTTTTTTTTCTTTTTCGCCATTGTATCCTGATCATGTCTTTATTGTAGTGGTTACCATACTGTTTTATTCGATATATTTTGTTTTTGTTTTTCACTGTAAATGTGGTGGACTGCAACTCTGTACTTTATCATTTAACATTATATCCCTTAAAGACTTATTAAGAATTCCTGGTTTATAGCAATCTCATACATTAATGTTACTTAAGTAGGGTATAGCAATGGGCTGGTGAATTAGGTAGTTTAGAAATCTTTTGTAGGAAAAAAATTAGTTGCCAGTTCTTAGATGGTGGGTAGGTTTGGGGTAGGCAAACAGGAAAGAAATTTAAGGAGTGTAAGGGAGCTAACAGAGGCAGAAAACGATTACATCAGGGCAGAATTTCTTCACTTTTGAAATTTTGGGCTGGAATTTGTTGTGAATTATCCTGTTCAATTTTTACACTGAATAGCAGCATCCATAGCCTCTACCCACTAGATATTAGGAGCAGTCCCTCTGTTTTGACAACTTAGAATATCTTTAGACATTGCCACATGTCCTCTGGGTGGGGGGATGGGAAGAGATCACTCACTGCTGTGAACCCTCATAGTGAACCATTGAATAATTTGTTGATTGTTCAAAGGATTTTCAAAAAGTACAAGAATTAAAGGCTAGAAAGGTGGAGTAGGACCACAATAAAGTAACTTAATGTTAGGATGAGGAATTTGAGATTTATGTTACTACAAGTGTGAAGGTGTACAATGTTGTGCTTCTCACCTCTCTTCTCCTCTCAGGTTCTTGCTGTTTTAAACTGTGGTTCGTGAACTAGCAGAATTAATATCACTTGGGAACTTGTTAGAAATACAGAATTTCAGACCCCTCTCAGACTTATTAGGTGACAAATCTACATTTTATTAGGATCCCCAAGTGATTTATGTGCACAATAAAGTTTGAGAAACACCACTTTGACAACTTTCTCACCTTGCTTAGGGGGGTAACTAACTCAGACCTGATTTAGGTAGTAATGTGGTAAAAGTTGTCATTCGGGATGATCTGTCTGGTGTTTTTGATAAATTAAAATGAAGAAGTCCTGAAATCATAATGCCTAAGCTGTGAGGCCATGAAGGTTTGAAATTAATTCACTAATTTCTGTTGCTTGGGTGAAAAAGAGACCTATTATAAAGGAATAGCTAGCATATCTTTGTAACTTATGGGATATAAGAAACAAGGAAGGTTTGAACAATAACAGGTCCTGAACCTTGGTGAGTCAGTTATATTACCATTAATTTAAAGGGGCATGTCTTTGAAAAAGGTGTTAGGGATTGATAGCATGAAATGATAGTTTAGCATTTGGTTTATTAAGTTTGAAGATATATAGAAAAAAAAATACCAGGCAAGTGGTTAGAAACTGTGGAATCAAATTTTGTTTCAAAGTTGGAGAAAATTAGGGATCACCAGGGTAGTAGCATTTATCAGATAAAAGTTTTTAAGGGAAATACAAAAAAAAGCTTCACTTAGGAAGTGTTTAACATTAAGGTTACATTTCCCTTCTGCGGAGCTTTCTAATACCAGAAAAGAATAGGTGGCATGTACTTTCCAACAAGTATTTGTGATGTTCCATATCAACAGTGTTGTTCTATACTTGTAATTTACTTTAAGATATATTTTCTCTTAACATTTTTGCTGTAAAATGAAGCATTAAATATTAAAACGACTTTTTAAAGTAAAAATATCTTTAATTTCATAATGGAAATTATGATTGATTTCACAGGATTTCTTTATATATGTTAATTATGAGAAGGACTCATCTGTCTTTATAAAGAAAAGTATATCTCTACAGGAGAGCCATCTTTGTAATGGTTGTATAAAATCTTGGCTTCTTATTTGTCCTGGCTGATGATCTTCTCTTGTTCCAAGAGTCCATTTGATGTTGGCATTATCTGAAAGTGTGTGTAGATTTTATATGCAGTTACTCCTAATTTTTTGAAATGTGTGTAGATGTGGTTTGAAAGGATATAAATATATTCTTAATTAAAATATAACTTTTTTAAATTTGAACAGTTGAACCCACTGTGAGCCTGATTAAAGGGCAAGATTCTTTAATTGATGGAGGAAATGAAACAGTAGCAGCCATTTGTATTGCAGCCACTGGAAAACCAGTTGCACATATTAATTGGGAAGGTGATCTTGGTGAAATGGAATCCACTACAACATCCTTTCCAAATGAAACGGCCACAATCGTCAGCCAATACAAGCTATTTCCAACTAGATTTGCTAGAGGAAGGCGAATTACCTGTGTTGTAAAACATCCAGCCTTGGAAAAGGACATCCGATATTCTTTCATATTAGATATACAATGTAAGTAAATGGTAACATTTGCTTTTTAAACATGATGTATTTTATTTCTATTTTCTTCCTTTAAATTTATTCTGCATCAGACTGTTTTTAGTTTGAGTAGTTAGTATTCAGAAATTCCTAGTTTTTCCTTGTTGACATTTCCTCCTTAACTTTTTAAATTTTATCATGGAAATTTCATATAACCAGAACAATTTTTATCAGTTTGTAAAGATGGACAGTGATTTTAAAGTTACTCTCTAACTTAGAATTATTCAACTTTATCCTTTTTTAGACCTTAAAAATAATCTGGACTTAAGTTAACTTTGGAAATTTGTATCTCAAAATGTGTAATACTTAAAGACAGACTACTTCTCCAGTCCAATAGTATTAGCTTTTATTCAGTTTTATTGATGCCACCCATGATGTTTTTCTCTTTCAGCAAGAGTCTTTTACTTCCTAGATGCATTTAAATTATTTTGAAAATCTATATTCTTTTGGTATTCTAACCAGTTTTATTGATCATGTTGTAAGGTTCTCACATAGGTAAAACAATATTTTAAGCACGTCATTGGGGTAATAATCATTATAGATAAGATTCAAAGCTGGCTCATCTTGTATTTTTTTGTTAGGGGATACTCTGTTTTATTTGTGTGTATATATGCTTTTTCCTTATATTCTTTGTGTAGCATTTTAAAATTTGAGCAAGAGAAAAACTGATTTTTTAGATAATTTATAGCAAAGAAAATGAAAATTAGGGAGGTTAGTAATAAAATTAGGAGAGTTTAGGTTCTGTCATTTCTGTCCTTGCACAGATCATAAGTGTAGACAGGTTTGTGAAGGCATTGTTTTTCTTTCTTTCTTTCTTTCTTTTTTTTTGGTATGATGCGTGGAATTTTAAATTACACATATTTATTACACTTGATGTAATGATTTCTAAAGCTAATTCTGAGGATTTTTTTTCCTTAACACTTACAGGATTAAACATGAGAAGATAATCTTATGTGAATGTTATTACTATTGAATTCCTAAATACAAATACCTTGTTTCCTCCTTACTGCTCTGGAGCCAATTAAATTTTTTTTTCCCTTTTCCTAACTTGATTTTATAGACTCCTTTTCCTTTTTCTTGTAAAATTCAGATCTCAACTATAAGTACTATTAATATTTTTCTCATATATACTTTTTCCTTTCCTATATCTAATCATGACTGAAATTTTCTTCAGTTTGTATTATGTATATTATTATTTTTGTTGGCTTCAATGCAATTCTAATATATAAAAATACTTTTTCTAATATAAGCGTTTATAATTATTATTGAGATTTTTTGACATGCTTCTAAAATGTTGTTAGACTACTTACGACTTTTTCCTCTTTTTTAATTGAGACCTACACAACATACCTCAGTTGTATCCAAAATTTATCTCTCAAACTTTGGAGGTATTCTTTGGGGACCTTTTAATACCTTTCCCATCCTCCTTTTAAAATAAATTAAACCCACTGATATCTATACTCTTCTTTCAGCAGCATTTTATAGTACAAATTTTGTTTCAAAAATGTTTGTTAATTCTTGGTATTTCATGCTTATGCATTAAAAGTATAACTCTAGAAACAAATAATGATATCCATTTGCAAAATAATACCCTGGAATACAATAATCAGTTTTGTTTCTAAACATAAATAAATAAATAATTGAATAAAAAATAGACATATTTTTTCCTGAAAGTTTAGGCCAAAAACATGGGTGTGCATTATACACGGCAAATATGGTAAATGTTACTGAGGGAGTCTTTCATGACATTCCCAACCTCATCCCCAATCTAAAATAGGCCTTTCCCTTGTCTTCTCTCTTGGCATCCTATTCTTTTTCATAACAGGTTTTAGTAAATAGTTTTTAAATGTCATCTTTTTTATTAGTATTAAAATACTATTTTTTGAATACAGAGTCTATGTATACCAAATACCTAAAACATTGCCTGTCACTTATTAGGAACTAAACAATATGGTGGTTGAATGAATGATTAGAATTGGATTTTGTAGTTCGAAGGCATAGATTTATATTGCTGGTAGACCTGGATAATTGCTCATTTAACTAATTATGTTGCCCATATGCTAAAAGAGCTTTGGGCACATTGAGTGGATACAAGTTCATATTTTAGAACAGTTGAGATCTTAGATAATTTACTTAAGTTATAATTATAGAAAGTTTGTGTCACATTGCTACATGCCCATAGATTATTAATTACTTGTAGTATAGGGAATCTAATCCCTGTAATTGACTTGATACCTCTTTGAGGATACTGCCTTTCAGATTAAACATTTCATTAGAAAGTTTTATTTGGTGATTTTGTACTTAAATGCTATGTTTCATTATCTATTTAAGCACTTAATGTATTTTCTTTGTTCATATAGCTCTACGTATTTCATAACAGACTCTTAAATTTTGCTTTTGGTGAATGTAGGTCTGTGAATATTCTTATATTCAGTGTTTATAATAGAACTGTATGTGCTCATAGTTGCTTAATGTTTGAGTACCTATTGTTCATTTATGCACTCATTCAGTCAACTAATATTTATTGCATACTATCTTCCACATTGGTTATGTATATTGAGAAAAGGAACAATTATTTGTATTCTTCTACAGTTTATGTTTATGCTCTGTCTTTTTATATTTTATTTATTATTAACAAACAGTAATCTATTTTGTCATGCATTTATTTTACAGATGCTCCTGAGGTTTCAGTAACAGGCTATGATGGAAATTGGTTTGTAGGAAGAAAAGGTGTTAATCTCAAGTGTAATGCTGATGCAAATCCACCACCCTTCAAATCTGTGTGGAGCAGGTAATAATATTAGATACTTCTAAAGAGAATTTATTTAAAAGTGAAGAGTATTCTTAAATGCATAAAGTTGTTTTTTATCAGTATAATACCTGACATAGTAATTGTTGAAAAGTAAATTAAATGAATAGTTTCTAAGTGTCCTCTTGTTCCACCTCTCCCCACCTTCCTACTCCTACAATTCTGTTCCTTAGAGACAACTTTAGTAATTTTAGCAATTCCTTCTAGCGTTAACCATTATAGGTCTTAAACTACTTCTTGATTTACTAATTTTTAACACTAGTCACTTATTATGATAGATGAAAATTTATATCTACCCCTTCACACATGAATGTGCCCATATACCTTATTTTTCATAATTCCAGTGAGATTGTTACTTTCAATTAAATTCTGTAATTATTATTTGTCTCTCTGTGAAAGGTAGATATTATTTATTGAGAATTAAGTAGTATATTGGAATTCTTGTTTTCTTTTGTCTAAAACTGTTATCACTGAGGGCTAATAATTGCTTATTTTTACTTTTGTAGTTTTATCTCAATATCCTTAATTCTCTTTAATTTTGAAATTTCAACTGTTAGAGTAAGGTTTTCATTCAGACTTCTCAATACTTAGAGGCCCCTTCAATCTAGAGAGTTATATTGATCAATGTGGAAAATTGTCTTATTTTTTATTCATTTCCTCTCCATTTTTTCTATTTGCTCTTGATAAGAACTTGTATTTATTGCTTACTAAATATCCTTTCTTATTTTTCAAATTATTTTATTATTTCTAGGCGATTTGCTTGATTTTTCCCCCCTCGATTAAAAATATTGGAGCATACTTTTATTTTCTAAGAGCATTTTCTTATTCTCTGCTCATTTTCAAAGCCTACTTTTCTTAGTTTATGGATATATAATATCTTCTTGCTTTTTTCTAGAGGTACTGGAGCTCTATCTTCTGCAGACTTCTCACATCTACTAATTGTATCTTTTTTCCTCCTAGTTCTTTTTTTGTTTGTTTTCTTTCATTTGTAGGCATTCTCAGATTTTCTCAGTTGTCCAATCTTTTCATAGTGATGCATTTAGTTAAATTGCTGAGAGAAAACTATCCATAGATGGGATTACTCATTAGCATATTCCACTCAGAATGATTAGACAGAGACTTTATTTCTCTGGGGAAGCTTCTGGTGTTACCTATGGACGGGTAGAAGACTTTTTTTTATGGCCATTCAGTTTATGTATTGAAGTAATCTTTATTTTGCCTAAACATAAATGTCTGGTATCTATACAGAGTTGGGAGTAATCTCTTCTTTTATTTTTTCAACTTTGAACTAATATTCTTATCTCTAGTCATTTGCCTTGTTCCAGCCTTCTGCAGTATAATGAGGTAAGCTCCAAATCTGTTTGGGTTCTCAGGACCAAATTGGCCACTGTCTCATCCATTATGCTACTGTAAGCACTTCTTCAGCCTTTAAAGCAGAGCTTTCAACCTGTCACTGTTGAAGTTTGGGGCTGGAAAAATCTTTTTTGTGGGAAGCAGCTCTGTGAATTGTACGATGCTTAGCAGTATTCCTGACCTTAAATCTCTAAAGCTAGTAGTACTTCACCTTCCTACTTCCTTCTCTCCTCTCTTGGGCACCCCCATTGCTACTACCAAAAATGTCTTCAGACATGCTGGATGTCTTCTGGAGACAAAAATCACTTCTGATTGAGAAGCACTGGCTTAAAGCACACACTGTTCTTTCCATTTGTTTTCTCCTAAAAGTTTTTTGAAACATCTTATCTGATGAATTCTACCTCCTGTTCTCTTTCTCCTAATAGGTATTTAATAACTTTAATTCCTTTACTCTTGTTTGGGATTGGATTTTGTAAGGGTAAGGAAACAATATATTTGGTCAATCTGTTGCCTTTAAGCAAAATTTCAATTTTAGAAGTAGGAAAGGCCTTTTCATTTACGTGTTCTTAAATGTGGGAAACAGGCATTGGTTAAGTTGTGTGATATGGTATTTCTTTTTTAAAAAATATATTTTGTTGATTATACTATTACAGTTGTCCCATTTCGTTTCTCCCCTTTATTGCCCTCTGCCCTGAACCACCCCTCCCACCATCATTCTTCCACCATAGTTCATGTCCATGGGTCATACATGTAAGTTCTTTGGCTTCGCTATTTCCCATATTATTTTTAACCTCCCACCTGTCTATTTTATACCCTGTACCTTTTCCTCCATTCTCCCTGCTCTCGCTCCCCGCTGATAACCCTCCATGTGATCTCTATTTCTGTGAACCTGTTCCTGTTCTAGTTGTTTGCTTAGTTCGTTTTTGTTTTTGTTTTTTAGGTTCAGTTCTTGATAGGTGAGAGTTTATTGTCATTTTACTGTTCATAGTTTTGATCATCTTGTTTTTCTTAGATAAATCTGTGTAACATTTCATATAATAAGGGCTTGCTGATGATGAACTCCTTTAACTTGACCTTATCTGTGAAGCACTTTATTTGCCCTTCCATTTTAAATGATAGCTTTGCTGGATAGAGTAATCTTGGATGCAGGCCCTTGTCTTTCATGACTTTGAATACTTTCCAGCCCATTCTTGCCTGCAGGGTTCCTTTTGAAAAATCAGCTGAGAGTCTTGTGGGAACTCTTTTGTAGGTAACTGTCTCCTTTTCTCTTGCTGCTTTTAAGATTCTCTCCTTGTCTTTCATCTTGGGTGATGTAATTATGATATGCCTTGGTGTGTGCTATTTTGGGTCCAACTTCTTTAGGACTCTCTGAACTTTCTGGACTTCCTAGAAGTCTGTTTCCTTTACCAGATTGGGGAAGTTCTCGTTCATTATGTCTTCAAATAAGTTTTCAATTTCTTGCTGCTCTTCTTCTTCTTCTTCTTCTTCTTCTTCTTCTTCTTCTTCTTCTTCTTCTTCTTCCTTCTTCCTCCTTCCTCCCTTCTTCCTCCTTCCTCCTTCCTTCTTCCTTCTTCCTTCTTCCTTCTTCCTTCTTCCTTCTGGCACCCCTCTCATTTGGATATTATAGTGTTTAAAGTTGTCCTGGAGGTTCCTAACCCTCTCCTCGTTTTTTTATTCTGTTATTTCATTCTGTTCTGATTGAATGTTTATTTCTTCCTTCTCCAAATCATTGATTTGAATCCTGGTTTCCTTCCTGTCACTGCTGGTTCCCTGTATATTTTTTTTTTATTTCACTTTGCATAGCCTTCACTTTTTCCTCTATTTTGAGACCATACGCAACCATTTCTGTGAGCATCCTGATTACCAGTGTTTTGAACTGTGCATCTGATAGGTTGGCTATCTCTTCATTGCTTAGTTGTATTTTTTCTAGAGCTTTGATCTGTTCTTTTATTTGGGCCATATTGTTTTTCCTCAGTATGCCAGTTATGCTGTAAGGTGCAGAACCTATGTTTCTCCAGGGTGGGGCAACCCACGTTGCTGCATTGTGGCCCTGCATGTGGGGGAGGGGTCAGAAAGGGAACAGTGTCCCTTGCTCAGCTCTCTGCAGGCTTTCAGTCACTTTTTCTGCTACCCACAGGCAAATTGGACCCTTTCGGTGCTGATTCCTGGGCGGGCAGTTTTGTGTACTTTCTAGAACCTTGTGGGTCTCTCCAAGGAGTTCTCTTGCAAGTTGGGAGTTTCTTCCATCATTGCAACCCCCACAGGTTTTTACCACCAGAAGTTTCGAGGCTTTATCTCCTATGCTGGAACCCTGGGTTGCATGGTTTGTCTCACTTCCCACTTGTTCTTCCTGGTTTATCCACACACTAATGTGGGGCCACCTGTTCCACCAGATGCCACCTAGTGCTCCCCAGTCCTCCAGCTGCCACCTTGCTGTGAGTCCTCACCACCCCAGCTGCCTGTCTCTACTCCTCCTACCGGTCTGGATGAATGTTTCTTCTTCAACCCCCGATTGTCAGACTTCTTACAGTTTGATTTTCTGGAAGTTCTGGTTATTTTTCGTTTTTAAATTTGTTGTTCTTTTGGCTGTGCAAGGAGGCAAAGCGTATCTACCTAAGCCTCCATCTTGGCCGGAATTTCTAAAAGTCATACTATTCTGGCTTCTCACCCTAGTGTCTGTATTTGGAGATGTCTTTTTTAAGGAAGTCATAATGATACTTCATAGAGCTTACATGAAGATAGAGACAATGAATATAAATAATGTATCATG
>PVKM010002832.1:0-23462 GCA_004027735.1 Carollia perspicillata
TGCAGACTGCTTCACCTGCTCTCTCCTGCCCTCACCTCACATGTTGTCCATATCTCCCAAAATACTCTACCGTTTTGCTTCACAGAGAGTGGTTAACCAATGTGATAAAGGCAGCACGAGCATTATTAAGGAACCTGTTACAAATGCAGAATCTCTCCTAACTCAGACCTTAAGATTCCGATCCGGGGTACTTCCCATGTACAGTCAAATTTAGGAAGCCCTGCCCTACCACATTTGCATACCCAGACCCGTCTAACACTCAAAGTGGCTTCTCTTCCCATCTCCCTGTCCCAAACAGTGGGGTTTCACTAATTTCCTCTTTCCCTCTGGAACTCCCCCCTATACAATCAATGGCTTTATGGCCTCAGAAGAACTTGTCAGGCTCACTCAGATCCCCTCATGTTTTCCCTTAAGTCCTCCTACCTGGAGTCCGGGCTCACTCAGGAGTTCACTCAAAGCAAATTTCCCCACAGAAATACTGAAGGAGCTCCCAAGGTGTACTCTCCTGAGAGGTGGTGACTGACCCTATGGTTTGTTCTAAGAAGGGCCAAGATAGGACTTGGACCCCATCACCCTCTCTGGTATAATCAAAGAGAACTAATTTGAGTTTTTTTTTCTTCCTCTGCCGAGGCAGAAATAATAAAGAAAAGTGACAGCAAAGGGAGGGGAGGGTGATGAGAAGGGGTGTGTTTAACCCACAGGCAGGATGAGTCCAAATAATTAATTGGGAGTTAGCTTTGTGAGCAAGAGAAGAGAGAAGATAAATAACTTGAGCAAATTATTCTCTCATTCTTATGCTTTCTCTCTTTCTTCCCCACTTCCCCAAAGTTTAAGAAACTTCTTTTTTAAGAGCACAGATAATTGTCAAATCCTCTTAGGGTCACAGGTCAGGGGCATTACAAGTTTACAAATAAACAATTGTTTTTGTTAAAGCCAACACAAAAAGAACATTGAAGGTTGCCAATAAGAACAGAAAAAATAAAACACCATGATATAGGTTTTAGGCTCAGCAAGTGTGAATGTTAAGTTTCAAAGGCCCAACAGCAACACTGTCCAAGTTGGGGCTGGACAACACGGAGGGAGATAGTCACCCCCATCCTCCCAGCCCCATCCCCCCAAACAGGCAATCAGATAGCCTGTCTGTGTCAGCAGGAAACCTGACAAAACCACCAGTGAGGCCAGGACATGTTTTGCATTCTAGAGAATACCGAAGGCTGACATGCTCGATCCAGCCATAAGCATGAGTGTCAACTGGAAATCTCTATACATGGTTTCTTAATAGGCAGAGAAAACTTAAAAATCTGCCCATATGCAAAAAAATGAGGGTGGGGAGGGATGGAGGTAGCACGCCTAGGAGTGCTCTAGAAGAGCTCCTTTTAGTCTGACACCGGAGGCTACTTGCCCCGTCTCAGCAAGGTGGGCTGTAGAGGTTTCTCTTTAGCTTTCACAAACATTAAATTTAGTGTCCCCTGCTTGGTCACTGTGGCTGATAGGGGAACTCGAGAGTTAAGGATTTTAGCTGTAGTTATAGTTGACAGGCTTAAGTGATTGAAGCACTTGGAAAACTGTTATTCCAGGAACTGGCATTCATGACCACATGGCTCCAGGAACAATCCAACCTTTGTGCTCCAGGGAGTCTGCAAACAATGGAGAGGGTATCTGAGCCATTATGTTCCAGGGAGGAAAGTGGATAGTCACTGCCAGACTGCAACTCTTAGTAACATTTTTTCCCCGAACCCTTCCTTACCCTTTTCTTCTCCTTATAAAAAGTTCTGCTTGAGATGAGATGTTAAAATGGTTTTTGAGACTACATAACCTGCTGTCTTCTCAGATTGCCAGCATCTGAATAAAATGCCCATAAAGATTCAACTCCTGTCTCTAATTATTGGTTCTAGCAGTGACAGGCAGCATGAATGATGACTTTTCTGGTTTTGTGGCCACTTATATCTGAGCCTGGGTTAAAAAAGCTAGGAGACTGCAGGAAGGAAGGCTTGGGATTTAGGATGCCAGTGTTTGACATGACAGGGTATCTAATTTTAAGGACAAAGTGTTTTCCTTAATATCAGAACCACTTTGTAGGTCTGATTGAGTCTCAACTCCTGGGACTGCTGGCATAGTTTACAGATTACACTTGGAATTAAGCATCTATGCTGCTGGTATTGGCCACTGTGTGGAGGAATGCTGGTTGTTTTCCGTAGCTGTGGGCTTTATAGTAGGCCCACTCACTCTCTGCTCCTCCCTCCCTTCCTTCCCTCCTTCCCTTAGGACACACAGGAAGAGTAAATACAGCTGCATAGCCTCAGGCATGGTTCAAAACCCAGAAGAGTGGAACAGGGCTGTAAGTACACATTTCAACTTCATGCTTCAGTGTGTTCAAAACAGTAGTGTGTTACAGGAGGGGGGGTGAGAGGAAAGAATCCAGTTCAGAACCTTCAGTTCCACATCAGCAAAAATTTCAGAAAGGTTGCTTCTACTTACTCCTTGTTTAATACAAAATAAACAGAGTAGTGGCTAGAAATGGGGGTGGGGAGGGGAAGGGAGCTTTTGACAAGACTCACCTTTCTCCTGAAAGAGAGAACAAAGGTCTGGCTAGCTATATCTGATCCACTCCAGCACTGTACACTTTCTCCTAAATCTAAATCCATCTCTAACCTGATTCTCAAGGAGATACTTTATATTTAGCAAGTGTGCCCTTGAGTTCTTAAAGGTGAGGCCTCAGAGGTTCCTAACTGGCAGTTGGTGGGAGGAATCTAGGTTACAGACCAATTTTGTTTGGCACATGTGACTGTCTTCTCTTTGTAAGATTAGTTTTAAACATTAACAGAGCTGAAGGTTTCACATAAATGTCTGAACTTCTGCCATTTTTTGAAAAATTAGGAGATCTGGCTGTGCTAGGCCCCAAACTCTGCAGAGCAGTAGCCACTGTTCCTGGTTGCAGTTTACCCCATCCCCTACAGCCCCAATCTGATCTATTTTATTCTTCCTTCTCTGCCCATATCGGGAAATGGCTTGTGAATACTCTGTTCTGTCACTCCAAATGCGTCACAGCCACCATGCTCTCACAATAGCACATGTGACTAACCAAAGTCTAGTCTTCACTTGGGTTTTAATCTTTGAGTCTTTCCATTTGGGCTCCTAGCTTTGCAGGAGACTCTGAAACAGTAGCCTTACCTCTGGCTGGGATATTTGGGTAGCTCCTTGTGTTAAAAGAAATTAGAACCATGAAGTAATCAGGAGGAAACGGTTTTAAAAAACTTGAGGCTGTGAATGAAGTTCTTTCCTTTGCTTTCTCTAAAGAATTTTCTTAAAAAGTAGAGAAGAGCCCTGGCCAGGTGGCTCAGTTAGTTGGAGCATCATCGAGTACACCAGTAGGTTGCTGGTTCGATTCCTGGTTGGGGCACAAACTTAGGCTGCAGATCCAATCTGTGGTCAGGGTGTGTATGGGAGACAACCAATCAACATTTCTCTTACACATCAGTGTTTCTCTCTCTCCCTTCCCCTCTCTCTAGAATCAATAAACATATCTTGGGGTGAGGATTAAGAGTGCAAAAATCCTAATTTGAGTTGCTTGGTTGTAGGAGGCTATTGAGGCCTTCATTCTTATCATCACAATTTATAACAATAATAGTGGAATAGCAAATCACTTTACTACAACTCTCAACTTGGGAAGACATCTATCTCTAGAGTTAAGAATGTTTTAAAAATTCTACTTACTATAGTCAGCTGTGAATAACTTATAGTGAATAAAATTTGAAAGTATTGCTATTGAGGTAAAATTTACATAATAAAAAATTAATCACTGTAAAAGTGAACAATTTAGCTCTGGCTGGTGTGGCTCAGTGGATTGAGTGCCAGTCTGTGAACCAAGGGGTGGCTGGTTCAATTCCCAGTCAGGGCACATGCCTGGGTTGCAGGCCAGGTCCCCATAGGGGGCACACAAGAGGGAACCACACATCAATGTTTCTCTCCCTCTCTTTCTCCCTCCCTCCCCCTCTGTCTAAAAATAAATAAATAAAATCTTTAAAAAATAAATAAAAGTGAACAATTTAGTGGCATTTAGTACGTTCACAATACTGTGCAGGCTGTCACCCCTATCTGGTGCCAAAACATTTTTGTCACCCCCAAAAGGAAACCTTGTAACATTAAGCAATTGGTCCCATTAAGGACATTAAGCAATTGGTCCCATCCTCCCTTTCTTCTTATCCCTGATAAACAACAATGTGCATTTTGTCTGTATAGATATTATATACGAACACAATCAGACAACATGCAATCTTTTGTGTCTGGCTTCTTTCACTTAGCATAATATTGTCGAAGTTCATCCATATTTTAGTATATATCAGCACTTGATTTCTTTTTATGAGTGAGTTTTTATTATTTAAAAAAATAGAGCACCTGGACTTGGTACTTTTGGTTTCTTGCTCATTGATTGCTTGTGTACAGAGAGCGACTTGAGATGAGAGAGGGAAACAGGTCCTTTACAAACCCTTGCATCAAGGAGGTAGGAGGAACGAGTTATGCACATGTACGGGGCGTGAAAGTGTGTATTTCAAGAGGTGGGGAGAGCAGGGCAGTAATAAACACTTAACAATTAAATAGTTGCCCTTTAGTTAAGGATAGAAGTCAAGTTCCCCTCAGGCTTATGTAGCAAATTGCCTTCCACACTTGCTATAGGAATTTGGCCAAGAATTCTCTAATTTGCTTATGCCCACATAGCCACCTGCAGAGGAGTGATCAGAGGACTTGGAAACTGAGCCAGAGACTCAGAGATGTCATCTCCCCACCTTCCAAACGTTATGCAGATAAGACCCAAACTACAGAACAGAAGCCACAGCTGACACATTTTGAACTCTTACCAGGCCTCCTGGGCTAGGGCCTCAAGACTGCCCTATTAGTCCCACTTCTAAGATGGGGAAACCGTGGCACAGCAAGGCTGAGAGTACTTCACGGGAGGTCACACAGCAGTTTGGTGGTAGAGCAGCACTTACCAAAGTGGTTTGAATGCAGAGCCCATGCTCTTAACCTCTGCACTGTTCTGCCCCTGGCACCCCTGTTTTCTGATGTGGTGTGGCAGATGCTACATCATTCTGGCCATTAGGGCTGGCAGGTGGGCATGGCACAGAGGGGAAGGTGGCGATGCTGGCTTGATTTTCATAAGAGTGAAGGGGGGGGGGTGATCTGGCCCAGGCCCCACTCATTGTCAGTCCATGTCCCATTGTGGACATGTGGACCAGAGACTGAAGACCTTCAACTGCACTATGGTTGACCATTTTGGCCAATAATAGGAATCACGGATTCCAGGGTCATACTTCCAGAGTCAGATGTGGTGGGTGAATAGGAAAGAGAAAGATGATTCTAGTAGGTCCCAGGTGATTCTCATGCTACAAGGCCCTCAGACTACCTGCTGAAAGATATTTGTCATTTGCATCTAAGATCCATTGTTGTTCCTATTCTCCTTTGAGCATCTTGGAAAAGCAGCAGTTGCAGAGGCTATTTTCAGTCAGTAAGGACCAATGAAGGTCACTGGCTCACAGGCCAAGTGACTCCGGTCCAGAATGGAGCCTGTGAGAGGAGTTCAAGGACTGCAGGAGGACATAACAACTCAGAGTGGGGCTGAGGCAGAGACGGGAATCTCAGGATATATACTTCTAACTGTGCCGAGCCCTGGCAGCGCACACCCTCATTGATTTTTTAGTAGACTAAAGCACCATTTTAGCATGGGGTCAGCCTCCCCCTGCCCCTAAACTGCTGAGTCACCCCCTCTGTCCTGGCTTACCTGCTCTGCAGCCCAGGGAGAAATGCACAGTCCTAGGTATGTGACTCTCCAATAAATCTCCAGAGATGTTTGGCTTCCTGGGTTCTTTTCCTCTAATCCAAGGAATGCTATAAGGAGGAAAAAGAACATTGAAAATTCAAAGCCATTTAAAAATATATGCATTAATTCTGCATCATAGTCTGAATATAAAGAATAATTATGTGAAAATTCTATCAAAAAATTTTTATTGCTTCAGCAATTGATTACTGCTGAATCTTTATCCTGAACTCTTTAGTCTAGCAATGTGCTTGATGAGTGCAGGCCAGAGATGAGCTTTTTTGACATTGTGTTCCCTTGTTGGATCCTGTCCACATTGGAATCAATTTATAAACTGCCTTCCTAAGGATCAAAATGCAGTAGATTCTAAGTGTCTTCCTGAGCGCAGGGCTGAGGAATCTGATCTCATGGCTGAGGCTCTTAAAGGGAACACTGAGCTTGTGGTAGAAAAAGTAAAAAAAAAAAAAAAGAGAGAGAAATGAATAAGAAAGAAAAAAAAACATCACTCATAGGTAACCACTGTCTTTGCCTCAGTATATTTCCTTCTATGTATTTACTATTCATACAGTATATTCTTTATTCCATTTTATATCTTTATTTTTTTATTAATATTTATTACATGAGCATTTTCCCCACATTATTGAATAGACTTTGGTAATATTGTATTTCATAGTAAATGAAGTTCTATACTTGGATGTACTACAATTTATTTGACCTTTCCTTTATTTTTTAAAAAGATTATTTATTTACTTTTAGAGGGAGAAGAAGAAAGGAGAAAGAGGAAGAGAGAAACATTGATGGATTGCTTCTCATACAATCCCCTCAGCTGAGCCCTCAGCCCAGGCATGTGGCATATGCCCTGACTAGAAATAGAATGGGTGACCCCTCCGTTTGAGGGATGATGCCCAACCAACTGAACCACACCAGTCAGGGCAGACCTTTCCTTTATTTTTATATGCTGATATTAGACTTTTATAGATGAGCATTCTTTTGTGTTTTTCTTTTTCTTATTTTCTTATCACATCTTCAATAGATTCCTATATGTGAAAATACCATATCAGAATATGTGAATTCTCTTAAAGCTCCTGATATATCTTGTCAGTTTGCTTTCCTGAAAGGTCTTTTCAATATGTTACCCACCTGTGTCGTATAAAAGTGTCTATTAATTAAAATTGTGTTAGCAGGACATATTAGAATTTAAAATAAAACAAAAAACTCTTTTGGTGTGATGAGTTAAAAGTGGTTCACATTTTCACAAGTTCCTTTAATACAAAGGGTAAATGGCTTACATATCTTTCTATTAAAGCACTGGTATTTTTCTTACTGATTTTTAACATATTAAATTAAATATATTTATTAAATTATAATAAGTTATATAAAATAATATATAAATTAAATCTATATATAAAGACAGAGTATAAAGTATATTATTCCCCATGTATTTATAAATTGTTGAGAATAATTGTTCCAAGTTTGTCATTTGACTTTTCATTTTTTGGTGATTGTTTTTAACACACAAAAGCTTTTAATTTTGTGTAGTCAATATGTGATTTTTTCCCCTTAAGATTTTTTAATTAGAGTCCTTGTCCATTTTGATTCTTAATTATTATAATTAATTATAATTACCTTATTCTTATTGGTTAAAAAAGTTGTTTAATTCTGAATTCTATTTGATTTTTTGTTTTGGTGTGTTATATGGTATGAGTTTTGATTTGATTTTGTTTTCCTTAAAGAGCTGATTTTCTTCACCCTGTTTGTTTCCAAAAAGCCCTTTTATCTAGATATAGGTTATTTCAAAAATCAGAGAAACTTCTTTCTAATTGGCCATGGAGAAGGGTAATCTGACATGGTGGTTTCAGCTAGTAATGCAGCTGGGCTGGTTTTCTAACTCCTATGTGGCCACCAGCTACAGGAAACTAGGGAGCCGGAGGGAGGAACGGAGTGCCATCATACTCCTCTTAGGCTCATGGGGGTAGAAAAGCTCCGAAGAAAAAGGGGATTTACAGATCTGGCCTAAGTACCTTTTAGAATGCCTGGTTCTGCCAGCTCAGCAGTTTCTAGGCTGCCTGATTTATTGGAGGTGCTCCCTGTAGCTGATCATTGTCACTAGCTCTTGAATGTTCCATTACAGAGCTTTGTAGTTTGGAAGCCCCCAGCTTCAGCCTCAAAGGATCAAAACAACAACAACAAAACCAACCTAATGGTGATCACGAGACCTGGTCTTGCTTCTTCATTTCTGGCCCTTTAAACAAAACTAGCCCACCCTCATACCACCTCAATAAGCACATAAAAACTAGCTGTAGGCAATGGTACCTGTCTACAATAATTGCCCAAGATTTCTTTTGCATTTGGAATATATGTTCTTGATTTCTCAATCTTCAACTTGCTGTACCTGTCAGTTTTGCACTTCTGCTTCTGTCTTTTGCAACTGGTTTGGATTCTCTTGTTACTTCTTGGTGAGGCACCTCCCTTGATTGTAATGCCACTATAACATCGGGTGAAAGGCATCCTGACAACCACAGTCCCAGAGAACTTTCCCCAAGTGCCTTAGTAGCCCTTCTTCCAAGGGAAGATGTGCATAGGCTATGGGGTGACCTCTGTGGAAGACAGAGACTGGCAATTCACCCAAATTCTGACAGCTTATGTGCCCTTCTACTCACCTGAGACAGGTTACTGGGAAATACTGGAGAGATGGCTAAACAGGAGGGTCTTGGGATGTCTCCATGCTTGTGGTAGGTCTAGCTCTCACTTTGTCCTAAAGGGACACACCAGAAAAACACAATTGCCTCACAAGCCAGATGAATTGAATCGACCCCAGTTGGGGCAGCCTAAGCCCTTCACATTTCCTTCTGTCCTCATCAGCAAATGATGTACTTGTTTCTGTCACTGCCCCCTTGCTCAGTCTGCTTTAGCCACATACCCTACTCAGTGTTGCTTCTGAACAGCCCAGTTCATTTCCCTCTGGCTGGGACAGTCTCGCCTCAGGTTTTTACAGCCCATTCTTCATTTCATTCAGGTCACTTCAAATGTTGTCTCCTCAGAGACATCATTGATCCCCCTACTTAAAACAGCGGCCTTGTTCATTTTCAATTCCTTGCTTTATTTTTCTTCATAGCACTTTATATGACATTTTATTCACCCACAAATGCGCACACACACACACGTTCACTGTCTCCCTGCTCTAATGTAAGCTCCGTGAAGGCAGAAACATTGATTTGTTCTTCTGTGTATTTTCCCACCTTGATCAGTATCTGACACAGAGTAGATATCCAACAACTGGTAGCTTAAAAATATTTAAATGTGAATCCCATGTTTTACACAAGTCTAGAGAAAAACTATCTCTTAAGACCCCAATTATAAAACTCAACCTCTCCTACCTAGAGCTCTTTAATTACCAAAATAGGAAAATGGCTTTTAATCCAATTTGCGAAGGGATATATGAGGGAAAAGTTCTGGAAAATAGTGTTTAATGAGACTTACTTGTAAGTGTGAGGATTGTTCACATGTAAAAGCTGATTAATCCTCACTGAAGCCCTTTAGGGCAGGCATTATCTCCATTATCACAGATAAGGACACTGACGCTCTGAGACTAACTTGCATAATACATGTGTATTGAAGGTTCTTGATTCAAGAACTCAGATCCAGTTGACTTTGACAGCTGGGCTTTTATTCTACTGGCTGCCTCTCATTGAATGTTGTCAGAGATGCTTAACTGACATTATCCACTCAGAAAAAGAGAGCTCAAATAATTTAACCAGTAACCCACCTCCTGATAGGTTTTCTGACACCCAGCAAGTGACAACACAAAATAAGTAAAGCTTAATAAACCATGAGAATTTGTACCTTTTGCCTAGGAACTACAGAACCCCATATCTAGTTACACTGTGGTGGACAGAGTTGTTTCTGAGATGTCATCTTCCAGAGATGGTGGAGGCGCTCAAGTGTTTGAAAAGAGTCGCAAGATAGCTGGTTCTTATAAAAGACAATGTACAGAGTCCAACAGAAGTAAGGCCTGCCTGAGTGCAGTTGGTAGGGTAAATAATATGGGTGTAATAATTTATAGCTCTAATTTGGACATTTCACCTAAAATGTCATATGGTGTGCTTGAATGTAATATTGTTGTGTTACAGAATCATATGCTTATGATTTTGTAATAAGATTTTATAATAAAAAAGGAGCGTTATTTGTGCTGGACGTGTATATTAATTTGCTAGGCACAGAGCTAAGCACTGGGGACACAGTGAGGAATAAATAAAATAGACATTGTCTTTGGTCTTATGTACCTTACAAACTAGAAAGGACTTTATCGAGCTAAACTTATGCTGCTGTTGTAAAATTATTATGCTTTCACTTATTCACTCAGTCAAGAACTGTTTATAATTGACTACATACTGCATGTCATGTTCTGTGTTCAGAGGAGAGCATAAAATGGTGAGCAAAACCGGACATGACTCCTGGCTTCATGGAACTTACCACTTAATGAGGAAAATATTAAGTAATTACATGCATACATGGTGCTATGAGATCCTACAAATAGGGGAAACTGGCTTCATTAATTAGATTACTTAGGAGTGGCACTTAAACTGACGTATGAAAGTGAAATGGGAGTTACCTAGGCAATGAGGGGAGGGAAGAACATTTTGGACAACTCAAACAGCATGTGAGAAGATGCTGTTGGAGAAGGAAAGATGGTGAGCAGAAAGAACTTTGAAAGAGGCCAGCTAGAGAGCTGAGAATAAGGAGCGCCTTGGCGTCAGGTGCACCTGAGCAGTAGGCTGAAAGACCCGTAGGGCAGACAGGTAGGGTAGTGCACCTTCCCAGTTGGTCTCTAGGTTAATGGTCACAAAAATTTGAAGCAGAGTGGCTCACTGCATCAGCAGGCAGGAAGAAGACTAGATGATCGTTTTTTTCAGAGTGCCGTATTCGGTAGTGAGATAGAAAACTGTTTGGAGATCCCAACGATTTGGATTAAACTTCTTTTGCTGTTACCTGTAATTTCTCAGCTACTACGGGAACGAAGGCATTTCCCTTTCAGTGTTCTTACGAGACTCAAATGAGATAATGTATTAAATTATTTAGCACAGTGCTTGGCTCATGGCAAGTATTCAGTAAATAATAGCTATTATTTTTCTTCAGCTGTTAATGGAGACAATGATAGTGGTTACCTCACACAGTTAAGCTCTGTTGAAGCATGAGTCTAGGCCTCCTTTGCGCAGTACAATTTTTAATTTTAAAAGCCTACTATGTCCAGAGTCCATTCTAAAGCTCCTTAGGAAAGTTGGGCCATTGCCTTCTTTATCTGCCCTGGTGCAACATGTGCAATCTTTTAAGGGCGATCTCTCACTTATCTCATGTTTCTAGGCTTATGAGTATCGTTTCGTTTGGAAATCTCTATTCTACACCCGGCGGGAGAAAGTACACCCAAGTCCACCCTGGGCCCGCCCTGCCGCGGTGCCCACCCAGGGTCTGCCCAACTTGACTGGGTCTCCGCGCGGCGGGACGGGCCAATCAGAAGAAGTTTGGCCCTCTGCAGTTTCCGTCCGCTCACTAGGAGGCGCTGCGGCAGCCGCGGCTGCTCCCGGGGCAGTAGCGGGCTGGGCGGTTGGGCTAGCATCTGAGGCTCGTGGCCATGGAGTGGGGTTCGGAGTCGGCGGCCGTGAGACGACACCGCATCGGAGGGGAGCGCCGGGACGGCCCGGTAGCCGCGCCGCAACCAAATAGGGAGGCCCCGGCGCTGGAGCCCTTGGTGGATGCGTGTGGCCGCAACGGGAGGACACGGAAGCGGAGCGCGGCGGGTGGCGGAGGCGCGAGCAGGGTTGCGTGGACCGGACTGTCGGAGGCGCGCGCCACGCTGGGGCTAGCGCTCTACCTGCTCGCGCTGCGGACGCTCGTGCAGCTCTCGCTGCAGCATCTCGTGCTGCGTGGGGCCAGTGGGCACCAAGGGGAGTTCGACGCGCGCCAAGCCAGGTACTGGCCTGTGAAACCTGGCCTGCGGGTCCCCTACGTCCCCTGCGTCCCCTTCCAGAGCCTGGGCACCGCACCTGTGTGCATTCTCCCCTGCGGGATCGCCCAGGCTCGCCGTCACAGCCTGACTCCACGTGGGGGTGGGGTGGCTTTACGCGCCCCTCTTCTGGAGTCCCAATTTATAGGATACAGGGCTTTCATTGACCCCTGTTAAGCTGGTGGTGCAGATGGGGGTGGCCAGGGGGGCTGTTCTGCTTTTACACCCCTTTTCTGCCCCACCGGAAGATAGTTTGGTTTAGTCGTTCCTGATCTTAATGGAGTAACTTCCACTTTTTACTAGTCCTTTTGCTTTCCTGATGAAATGAAGGAACGTGAAATTTGTGACCTAGCCAGTTTTGTAAGTTTGGTAACTGGGGAGATGTCGGAAGGGGATAATGCAGTGGTCTTTTTGAGGATGACAGCCCTCACACATGAAAGCTCTGGAGGCTCAGCATGGAAGATTACACTTCAAAAGTTTACAATTTCAGAAGTTTCAGGTTCCTGGAGGTTATCTTTGTAACTTCCTGTATAAGGTTTAATTTAAAAAAAAGTGGAAAAAAGAAAGATACCATTAAGTGCTAGAAAGGTGATTAAATAAAAAGTGTTGTAAGTGTGTCAAAGGTCAAAATTATAAGTTAGCAGAGCTTTCAACAGCCACTGTGATTTTAAAACTTTATTTTTATATACAATGTGCTGGAAGCTTATTTTATTAAGGTCTGGAACACACCTGCCCCACCCTCCAGTTTCCCCATCTGGAATGCAGTGAAAAGAGAAAACATTTTTCTTTGTTTTAGGGGTAGAGTTGGTTTTGGCCTGAATTGAAGTAATTAGGCCTTGTGTGCACACCAGGAGGGCTGAGTCAGTTCCTCACAATAAAAGGATTTTTTAAATTGTTTATTTATTTAACCTATTGACTTAGTTGTCTTTGCTCATTGGTTTCCTCGAAGTAACCCAAAATTTGTAACCCTCCAGCACAGGTTACCTGAAATAATAAAAGGCAGCCTTAAAGATTCTTTTTAATTTAGAGTTTATTTTTCAATTATGGTCTGCATTCAATATTATTTTGTATTAGTTTCACATGTACAAAATAGTGGTTTGACAATCATGTACTTCACCAAGCGTTCCCTCGAAAAGGGCAGCCTTTCAGATGTGAGAAGTCAAAGAACTTGTTTTTGATGGTGAGGGGGATTGTAGAGGGAAAGTTCTGTGGTAAATGTTAATCATACTTTTTTTTGGTGACTTTCAGGGATTATCTTGAACACATAACATCCATTGGCCCCAGGACTACAGGAAGCCCAGAAAATGAAATTCTGACAGTGCATTATCTTTTGGAACAGATTAAACTGATTGAAGTTCAAAGTAACAGCCTTCACAAGATTTCAGTAGATATACAGCGGCCCACAGGCTCCTTTAGTATTGACTTTTTGGGAGGTTTTACGAGCTACTATGACAACATCACCAACATTGCAGTAAAGTTGGAACCCAGAGAAGGAGCCCAGCATGCTGTTCTGGCTAACTGTCATTTCGACTCAGTGGCAAACTCACCAGGTTTGTACCAGTTTTTCAGTCACCTTGAAATTGACACAGCCCAGAGACACCATTTTCTTAGACAAACATTATCTGTGATGGCAGGCAGCATAATTCGAATAGTATCATTTAGTTTAAGAACTAACCGCTCACTATTCTCTGAAGTGCTTTCTTTATTTTTTAGATGTGAGTGTCAGCAGCCCTGTGACAGGACAGGGAATGTTGCTGGTAGACTGAAGCAGCTTTATCAGTGTTACCAGTGTGTGTCCCTGAGTGCCGGAGTTAGGTTCTGCCTCTTCAAGTGTTTACTTAGCCAGGTGTTGGTACTAGGCCTTGGGGATATGGGATAAAGGAACAGTGCTTGCCTTCACAGGACACAAGGTTTGGAGGACATCTTTCCTAGCAGTTTCTGTTGACCTGTAAAGTGAGTATTTTGGCCCACTGGGGATGACATAGTGTTAGAATACCTCATTAGTCCATAAATCTTCCTCTGAAAATACTTTGTCAAGATAGAATACTTGATGTTTAGGACAATGCCTGACACAATAAATATTTTGAATGAATGAGAATCTCTAAAATTGAACTTTCATTTAAAAAATAAGATTCATCACTAACGTGTTTTCAGTAGTTATTAAAGAGATTGTAAGTAGGGAAGAATAGAAAATTGTAACATTTAACAATGGAGTCATAGCATGTTAGAGGTGGACAAGACCTGAGATGCATCTGGTCCAAGGCCCTCATTTGACACAGAAATACGCTTAGCTGATCACCACTGATACAACATGCTGAGTTTCCTGGTCAGTCAGTTCTTTCAGCTACATTTGAAAGGAAGGAGAGTTCACGCTCCCTTTGCCAGTCTACTTACCATAACCTCTTTTTTTGGTCAGTTTCTGATCTGTAAAATGGAGATAATAGTACTTTTCCATTGGCATTGCTTAGAGAATTGTGCCTGGCATGAAAAATGCTTTTTCTTTTTCTTCTTTCTTTGCCATTAATTATTTTTTTCCTTTTTATTGAATTTATTGGGATGACACTGGTTAACAAAATTATACAGGTTTCAGGTGCATAGTTCCACAACACATCATCTGTATGCTGTATTGTATATACTGTATTGTGCGTTCACCACCCCAAGTCAAGCCTTCTTCCAACACCATTTACCCTCCTCCACCTTCCCTCACCCCCTTCCTGTCCAGTCACCACTCTGTTGTCCCTGTCTGTGATTTCTTTCTTTTTTTTTTCTTTCTTGCTCAATCCCACCACCTAGCACCCAAATCCTCTACCCCAAACAGCTGTCAGCCTGCTCTCTATCTATGGCTCTGTCTCTGTTTTGCTTGTTGGTTCACTTTATTCATGAGTTTCACATATGAGTGAACTGTGGTACTTGTCCTTCTCTGGCTGGCTTATTTCACTTAGCATAATGTTCTCCAGGTCCATCCTTGTTGCAAAGGGTAAGATTTCCCTTTTGTGTGTGTGTGTGTGTGTGGCCAAGTGGTAGTCTGTTTTGTAACTGTACCACAGCTTTTTTATCTATTCAACTACTGATGGACACTTGGACTGCTTCCAAATTTTGGCTATTGTGAATGATATTGCAGTGAACATAGGGGTGCCTGTATTCTTTTGAATTAGTGTTTCAGTTTTCTTCAGATAAATTCCTAGAAGTGGAATTGCTAGGCCATAAGGCAGATCCATTTTTAATTTTTTCAGGTAACTCCATACTGCTTTCCACAGTGGCTGCACCAGTGTGCATTCCTATCAAATGTGCATGAGGGTTCCCCTGCTTTTTTTTTAAATCCTCATTCTAGGACACATTTATCTTAGAGAGAGGGGAAGGGAGAGAGAGGGAGAGAAGGATGAATGTGAGAAACATTGATCGGTTGCCTCCTGTACATGCCTCAACAGGAGACCAGGAGATGGAACCCGCAACCTAGGCGTGTGCCTTGACTGGGAATCGAACCTATGACCTTTCAGTTTATGGGACGATGCTCCAACCAACTGAGCCATACTGGCTGGGGTGGGTTCCCTTTTTTACTAGTTATTAATATTTCTGGATTACTTGAATTTATAGTAGATCCAATATGATAATCTAGTTATGTAAAATATAAAATAAAATTTATTTGCTTGATAAAATGATTCATCCTAGGACATCTTTAATTAGAAAGTGCCACTTGCATTTAGAATGTAACATGTTTTTTTTTTTAATTTTTATTTATTTGCTACTAACCTGAGGATATGTGTGTTTATTTTAGAGAGGGCGGGGAGAGAGAGAGGTAGAGAGAAAGAGGTAGAGGGGGAGAGAGAGAGAGAGACATTGATGTGAGAGAGAGACATCAATTAGTTGCCTCCCAAGCACATGCTGACCGAGGACTGAACCCAGAACGTTGGTATGTGCTGTGATTGGGAATGGAACCCACCACCTTTTGGTGTATAGGACTCAGCCCTGGCTGGTGTAGCTCAGTGGATTGAGCGCGGGCCTGCGAACCAAAGGATTGTGGTTCGATTCCCAGTCAGGGCACATGCCTGGGTTGCAGGCTAGTTCCCAGCAGGGGATGCATGAGAGGCAACCATACTTTGATGTTTCTCTCCCTCTCTCCTTCCCTTCCCCTCTAAAGATAAATAAATAAGAAAACATTTAAAAAAAGATTTCTCTCTCTCTCCCCCCACCTTCCTCTCTAGAATCAATATATATTAAAAAATGAAAAAATTAAAAAATCATACACATATTTCCAAGAAGATTACATGATAAAAACAAAAACAGCTAGATTTGAAAAAAAACCCTGAGGTTTCAACAAAACAGTGACTTGAGCACTTGGAGTATAGAATGATCGGTGAAAAAGATGAGTTACTGTCAGTAAGAGTGGTTAGCAGGACCAATGTGAATTGTTTAGGATAGGGGAGATTTGCATGCATTTGTAGCATGAGAAGAAAATGACATAATTCTCTCACTTCCATATTGGCACAATGTCTCAATGACACGTTTATTATAAAATTGTCTTATTTCTATTAAGTTTTTTAAAGATGTTTTAAAAAATCAGTATATACATATTTGTTTTTATAAAGTCAGAACTGTCTTTGTGTGAGCTAGGGAAACCAGTGGTTTTTTATGCCTGTTTCAAGGCAGTGATAAAATAAATGTCACCCTGTGCTCATTATTGTGATGCTTAAATTCTAGGAAGAGACAAATTGACACCATGGTTATTTAAGAGCAGTATATAGGAAACGTGTATACAAGTATCACAAACATAGTTCCATATGTTACAAATCATATATATGGGGCCCAATAATGATAGGATGACATTTTTCTGGGTCATTGGAACTCAAAATTTTATAAGATTGCCTCTATCAATAATCCCAAGGACATTTCTGTCAATATTAAGTTGTTAAAAATTGTCAAAAAAAAAAAACCCACACATAAAATAGGCTATCACCTAAATCCTTTCAGTGGATGAAGTGATCAAAACATGGGCATTTTAAAAAAGTTCTCAGCAACATGTGTGGACCTTTGGTACTAATACCAACTAGAAGTAATGTTACCCACAGAAAGGACTTCAGTGTCTTCTTGGGTTTGCTGTATGGTTCCAGGTTGTTGGTAGAAGCTACATCAAGTTATTTTAGGAGTGGCTTTAATTTCAGGGTTAGTTCTAAATGGAAAGAGATGTCGGTTAACCACCTAGCCCTATGGATACCATTTTCTAACTTTCCTTCACCTTCTTAAAGATACTCGACTCTCTAGTTCTGTTCTTGGACAACAGAACCATTAAAATAAAGAAAGATAGATGGACAGCTTAACTTTTTATTCAACTCTACATAGATATGTCTCTTTCAATTTCTCTTTCTCTTTGAATAAAGAAATTTTTATGGTTTGATTTTTTAAAAAATTATTTTTCTTTTTGATTTTTTATTTTAAGGTGATTCACAGTCTCAAAGTTCAAAACCATTAATTTCATTTGGTTCCTGGAATGTGACACTTTTTACTGATAGCCTTACTTCTGGCTTGATCGTCGTCAGTAGTTATTACTTAGTTTAATCACTGCCAAGATAAGTAATAGATAATCAGTAGTTTCTTCTCGAGTGGAAATAGAGTCTGGAATTTAACAACACCAAAACAAGCATTTTCTCTAGCTGCAGAGCCTTCCTTAAGTCTGCAAAGAGAAGGAAAAACTAACATTGAATGCAGACTGCATTTCTTTGCAGTCCTCACAACACACCTGCGAGGTAGATGTCATTAGCTTACGCTCTAGACCAGGAAGTTGTAGGGTAACCGATAGAGCTAGAATTTACTTCCAAGTCTTTCTTACCTTAAAACACATGCTAAACTCTGTAGTGCCCTGCCTCCCAGTATGTAAGTTGGAAAATGCTATTGCGTGGGTTGTTATTAATGCCTGTTTACTTTGATTACTCTTTAAACTTTTTATTATGGAAAAATTTAAAGGTGTACAAAAACAGAATTGTTTAATGAACTTGAGTGTACCTGTCACCTAGCTTTAACAGATTTTATTTCTTTACTCCCTAGCTCTGCAACCCTTAATTATTTTGAAGCAGAACTCAGCTGTGTCAGTTCCTCTGCATTTTAGTCTGTATCCCTGGAAAATAAGGACTCTTTTTTTTTATGCTCATAATACTGTGAATTTACTCACTTAAAAAATAATATCAGCCCTGGCTGGTGTGGCTCAGTGGATTGAGCACCGCACTCCAAAGCAAAGGATTGCTGGTTCATTTCCCAGTCGGGCACATTCCTGGGTTGTGGGCCAGGTCCCTGGAGGGGGGCTCATGAGAGGCAACCACACACTGATGATTCTCTCCCTTTCTTTCTCCCTCCTTTCCCCTCTCTCTAAAAATAAATAAAATCTTTTTAAAAATAATATCAGCAAATGTCTAATCAGTTCTTTTAGCTACCTCTTATTGTGCTTTAAAAAATCAAGGCACTAAAGTCATCTTTTTAATCACTTTTAATTAATATATAAAGTTTCAGAATCAAGAAGAAATTAGGTCATTTGATGAAGTCCTCTGCTTTATCAGTGCTGGGATCAGGGATACTACTTACGTCAATAGTCTCCTTTCCTGTCTTATTAGATTTGGTCTCTTCTCTGTACTTCTTCATCACATCTCCTTGTAGAAACCTTAAAAAAATGGCACACCATCCAACTGCCTCCACTGTAAATGCAGAGTGATCTGAAGATCTTACGATTTTGGCAGGAAAACAAGCAGGAAGGGAGTGGGTGGCAGAGAAAGATGATCTATGAAGCTGTGAACACCAGAAATGGGAATATCGTAGAGGGTGTAGATAAGGGTGAAGAAGGGAACAAACTGCCTTGAGTTTATGAGAATGCCAGTTTTTAGTATTAATTTAGGTCCCATCTGGTTGATTATTCAGCAAGTATTAATTAAGAGACTACTCTGAACTAGGTTTGGCTCTAGAGTAAGGCACTGAGAGTAAGTCAATAAGCAAACCAGACAAAGATCTCTGGTCTCGTGGAGTTTACTGCTGGTGGGTATAATTGTCACCTGTTGGTAACAAAGGTATGCTTCTGGTCTTGTATAATAGTTACATGATTCTTCCTTGATGAGAAAACCCCCTTCCTGGCCCTGGGGATTCATACTGTAAAGATTTTAAAATTTGAGAAACCTATCTGTTTTTCTGACATAAAGGTGCCAGTGATGATGCAGTCAGCTGTTCAGTGATGCTGGAAGTCCTTCGTGTCTTGTCAGCATCTTCAGAAGCCTTACATCATGCTGTTATATTTCTCTTTAATGGTGCTGAGGAAAATGTGTTGCAGGTGAGATTCTACTGTTTTAAATACAAGGCTTGAATAATAATAATCATAATAGCTTATGCATTTTGATTATTCATTTGAGTGGTATCATAAAATCACATGCAAAGGAAATATTGTATGTGGTAGTTCTTTAAAAATTCTACAGCCACTTAAGTACACTTGTTCAACATTTGAAAACTCAACTTAGAACAGGTCATCTTGTCAGTGTTTGATTCATAAAAGGGCTCTGTGCTGGCATAATTATTCACGTCAGGTTTTGTTTGACTCAGGAGGTTCAGAGATGTTTGAGGCACATAGCACGGATACCTAGCCATGTGGATCGTGCCTTCCTGTGATTTTGACCTTTTGCGCAGCCTCACACTTACCAAGGATGTTGTTTGGCACCACTCACGGAGATCGGGCTGCCTTCCGTGATGGGAACTTTCCACTCAGCAGACTGTACACAGCCATTATGCGTAGAGAGAGGAACACACATCTTTAGATACTGGTTTTGAAGAAAAGATGATTTCCCCATTCTTCGTCTTGTTAGACATTCTATCTTTAAAATAAGTAAAATAGAGACTTTGGTAATCTCACATTGTTTAACATATATTTGTTTTCTTTCTATCTCATTCAGGCCAGTCATGGTTTCATTACTCAGCACCCCTGGGCCAACTTGATTCGTGCATTTATTAACCTGGAGGCAGCAGGTGTGGGAGGGAAGGAACTCGTATTCCAAACAGGTATGTGAGGCTGTACGGGGTAGGCCAAAAACAGGTTTATAATTGTGAGTACACGAGACAGAGTTTATTCTTGGGTTATTATTTGTTAATTATTGTATTATTTTTGAACAACTGTAAACCTACTTTTGTACCACCCTGTATTTTTATACTGCATTGTATACTTTAATGTAATTCTTGTTTATAAAAATGGAAAGTTTTTGAAAATACCATATTTTCCCATGTATAATGTACACCCATGTTTTTGTAAACATTATACACAGGATTATTGTGCCCATTATTATACCCATGGTATGTAGTCATCATACTGTGTCATATATAATGCACATCCTTATTTTTTCCTCAAAAATTTGGGCAAAATGCATATTATACATGGCAAAATATAGGTAAGTAATCTCTCAATGAAGTGAATGTTCTTTTTATTTTTTAATTTATTTTTACTTTTTATTTTATTTTTTTGGTTTCAAAATTATAAGTCATGGTTTAAAAGAGAGGGGAAAAACAAACAAAACAGTAAGCTAATTATAGGTCTGAGGGAATCTAGGAAAGGAAAATATAGAGAAAAGTAAGAGGGTACAAGTTTGGGTGAAATTCAGTGGCCAAAATCCCAGCTTCCCACCCATACCCCTGTCCTTGGAGTAAAGAATTAGATCAGTTTTGTACAAGAGTTTTTTTTTTTGTTTTTTTTTTTAATCAAATCACAATAAAGCCAACTTGGCTTCTCTCTGAGCCTCCCAGATTATCAAATGTCTGTCTGTCTGGCCAGTCCTCTGTCTTCACCACAGACACTGTTTCAGCTCTCCTGGTCCTCTCCTAGGCCCAGTCTGGGGTTTCTAGGGAGTGTGAACATGAAATTAGAGAGAGGCTGCTTCACAGTCTGGCCCTTGCATCCACCCAGGCTCCATATGGAGTGCAGAGCTCCCAGGGCAGAGGCGGGGAGGGGCAGACCCTGCCCAGGCAGTCTTCACCATTGGAGAGGGCATCAGATAGGCATCTCAAGGGCTCACCCTCCCTTTCCCCCACCCCATCTCAGATGGAAGGGGAGCAGCTATCACCAGAACCTATGATGGTGAAGGCTTCAGCTCAGCACTGAGCGAACATCAGCAGTGAACCTGAGGGCATCTGGCATCAGAAGCAGGTTAAGAAGGGTGGTGTCCCTGGGGTCGCTTTGTTCGGATGGCTCCTATAAGCCCCTGAGGAGTTATCCAGGATCACAGTGCTGGAGAGGTCACTGTGGGCCACAGAGAGATCCTGATGTAGCTGCCCAATTCCAAAGTGCGGTGCTCTCTGTAGTATCTCCTCTTGAGAATGCTTCTGCTATTGTCCAGTTTATCTGCCACAGTAGAGCAGTAAATCTCCATGCTTGCTGTGAACACTACTAGCTCATACCACTGGCTTACCACTTCTAAGAAGAAGCAGACATGGGTCCTCTTATGCACAAAAAACTGAACAGGATGTTTGTTGCCACCTTGAGGATGAAGTCAGGAGGTGCTCCAGGTGGTACAGTGGGTCCCAGAACCCCATCACGATGGGACCAAATAAGTGTCTCATCCAGATCCATCATCAGGATCTTCCTCTTCACCTGGCCTAGCCGATTCTGGGACACAGGAGATAATGGAAGGATATCTTATCAAACAGTTTGGTACTGACTCATTGTGCGGATCTGCCTCCACAAAGGTAAATGAAGATACTCTACAACTTGGTGGCGAAAGCCAGGAACGTGCCCAGCCCCAGCAGACACTGCGTCCACATCATCCCGATGACCCTGGGCCTCGGGGCAGGGGCACGGTCCAGCTCCGCCAGCACTGCCCTGCCCCACCCGTCAGGAGGGGAACAAGGGCTCCAAATAGCCAGTGAGGCTGCAGAGAGAGTCATGGAGCTTGCAGCTCAGAAAGCCACCCCCCAGCAAGGGGAAAACCCAGTGGAACTAGGAGCTAGGGGACAGGCATGAGTAGCCCTCTGGGCCCACATGGGCAGGGAGGGGCACCGACGGATTCATGGAGATTGTGGCCAGCGGAGATCTCTACTGGCTGGGACAGAGTCCTTTGAGACCTGGAGGGAGGGGGATGGAAAGTTGGGGGAGAGGGTGGTGGGGGAAGGGGACTAGGGAGAAAGGGGGAGGGGCAGCAGTGAATGTTCTTGTTAAAGCATGAGATCGTTTTAGATAACATTTTAAGCAAATATTAATATTTGTATAGTGCTTATTACATGTTATATGTTCAAAGCATTATGTATATGTGTCACTTATTCTCAAAACTGCATCAGGGGTAACTACTGTCATTATCCTCATTTTACAGATGAGAAAAGTGAGGCAAGAGAGATTATAACTTGCCTAAGGTTTCACGTTGGTGAACAACACACCAGGATTTAAAAACCTAGTCCAGGTTCTGAGACCTTGTTCTTAACAATTAACCAGATTGTCATATAGGCGATGAACTTTGTTATATCCATTATGTATGATTATGATAGAAATTATATTAGATGACAATAATTTCATGAATTAAAATGAGAAAATTTACCTGTAGTTAAAGGACTTGAATTTTCAAGTTCTTTATCATTTGAATTAATCATTGAATTAATTTGGATGTCATAAAAATCCAGTAATATTTAGTCAGCCAGAGAAATATTTTTAGTTTTATGATTAAACATTTCTAAGGATAACAAGATTATAAATTAAAAGGATAACTTATTTTTAAATATATTTTATTGATTATGCTGTTACAATTGTCCCATTTTTCCCCCTTTACTCCCCTCCTCCCTGCACACCCCCTTTTAGTTCATGTCCATGGGTCGTACATATAAGTTTTTTGGCTTCTACATTTCCTATACTATTGATTAAGTATTGGTTGTCATCATTCTTAGCAGAATTCAAAGCTCAGTTTTGTTCAGTCAGGGCCTACTAAATCAGACCTTGGAAGTTCCATGCCATTCCCAACTCTGCTAGAAATTTGAGTAATGCATTTTAGTCAGAGATGTGGCATTTACCAGAAGTTTTATAATGAGGAGTGTGTTGGGACATGAGATGGGCTAGAAGTAAAATGATACAGGAACTGATTTTTAACACCCTTTGCAGACATGGTATTGTTTAAATTACGAAGATATGCTGAGATGTGTTCCTAACCTAAACAATACCATATGGTAATATTCTCCATACAGCTTATTTTAAACTTTTACCCTTTAAAATGTATGTATATTTTACCTTTGAGAATCTCAAGGTTGTGAGGTCAGAACCAAGGTTCTTTCTTTTCAAATCTCAGACCTTTCTGCTTATTGTTACTGTTCATCCAACTAATGAGAAGCTGGTATCTAATATATACGAATAAGTAGGTGCTACACTGTTACCTATTTTCTCAAATTCTCTCAAATTACATCAAGGAGGAACACTTAATGTATTAGGTTGGCCAAAAAGTTTGTTTAGTTTTTTCCATAAAAGACTTTATTGTCAGTACCTTTATTGATGTGGATATTTTTAGTATTTTGGCTATCTCCCACATAGTATAACATTGATTATTCTCAGATAATGTCTTGAGTTGATCGCTATCGACTTCAACTGGTCTACCTGACAGTGGCCCATCATCCAGTGAGAAATCTCCAGCATGAAAATTTGCAAACCCTTTTGACCCATTTGCT
>PVKM010002832.1:31605-61921 GCA_004027735.1 Carollia perspicillata
CCTTCCTTCCTTCCTTCCTTCCTTCCTTCCTTCCTTCCTTCCTTCCTTCCTTCCTTCCTTTCTTTCTCATAAATGGATGCTGGATCTTGTAAAATACTTATGCTACATCTATTGATATGATCATGTGATTTTGATTTTTCATTTTGTTTATGTGGTATATCACATTAATTGATTTGCAGATATAGTACCAACCTTGCATCCCAATGATAAAAACCTTTGATCATAGTGCACGATCTTCTAAATTCTGTTTGCTAATACTTTGTTGAAGATTTTTACATCTATGTTCGTTAGGAATATTGGGCTATAATTTTCTTTTTTTCTAGTGTCTTTGTCTGGTTTTGGAGTTAGGATGATGCTGGCCTCAAAATGAGCTTTGGAGTCATTACTACTCTTGAATTTTTTGGAATACTTTGAGAATGATGGGTATTAGTTCTTTAAATGTTTGGTACAATTTACCTGTGTTTGTTGAAAGTGTTTTGATTACTGTGTCAGTTTTGTTAGTAATGATTGGTCTGTTTAGACTTTCTGGTTTTTTTTAATTCAGTTTTGGAAGATTGCATGTTTTTAGGAATTAATCCATTTCTTCCACTTTTTGTAATTTGTTGGCATACAGTTGTTCGTAATGTTTTCTTATAATCCTGTGTATTTCTGTGTTGTCATTTGTTACTTCTCTTTCATATCTGATTTTATTTATTTAGGTCCTTTCTCTTTTTTTTTTCTTGGTGAGTTTGTTAAAGGTTTATCCATCTTGTTTATCTTTTCAGAGATTTAGCTTTTGGTTTTATTGGTCTTTTGTATTACTTTTTTAGACTCTCACTTATTTTGGCTCTGATATCTATTATTCTATTTCTTCTACTGTTTTTTCTAGTCCCTTAGGTGTAAGGTTAGATTGTTTATTTGAGATTTTTCTTGTTTCTTGAGTTAGGCCTGTAATATTATGAAAGCAGTCCTCTTAGAACTGCTTTTTTTAATGTCCTATAGGTTTTGTGTTGTTGCATTCCTGTTTTTGTTTGTCTGAAGGTACTTTTTAAAAGATTTTATTTATATTTAAGAGGGGGGAGGGAGTTTGAGAGAGAGGGAGAGACACATCCATAAGTAAAAAATACATCAATCAGTTGCCTCTTGCATGACCCCAACTGGAGACCTGGCCCACAACCCAGGCTTGTGTCCTGACTGGGTATCAAACTGATGACCTTTTGGTTCACAGGCCCGCACCCAATCCACTGAGCCACACTAGCCAGGGCTGAAGGTACATTTTGATTTCTGCCTTGTTCTTGTTGTTAACTCATTCATTGTTTAGTAGCTTGTTATTTAGCCTTCATATGATTATGTATTTTTCAGTTTTTTTTCTTGTAAATGATTTCTAGTTTGATACCACTGTGATCAGAGAAGATACTTGTTATGATTTCCATCTTAAATTTATTAAGACTTGTTTTGTGGTCTAACCTGTGATCTATCCTAGAAAATATTCCATGTGCACTTAAAAAGAATGTATGTTCTGATGCTGTGGGGTGAAATGCTCTAAAAAGTAATCGAATCCATTTGATCTAGTGTGTCATTTTTGTATGTTCTGCTGCTGTGGGGTGAAATGCTCTAAAAAGTAATTGAATCCATTTGATCTAGTGTGTCATTTAAGGCTGCTATTTCCTTAATTGATTTTCTGTATGGAAGATCTATCAATTGATATCAATGGTGTGTTAGATTCCCCTACTGTGGTTGTATTATCTCTTTATGTCCATCAAGATTTGCTTTATGTATTTAGGTGCTCCTCTGTTGGGTGCATAAATGTTTACAAGGGTTTATAGTCTTTTTGTTAGATTGATACATTTATCATTATATAAAGTCCTTCTTTGTGTCTAATTATAGCCTTTGTTTTAAAATATATTTTGCAGATATAAGTATTGCTACCCCAGCTTTTTAAAATTTTTCCATTTGTATGAATGATCTTTTCCATCCCTTTACCTTTAGTGTGTGTATCTTTCATTCTGAAAGAATGGTTCTCTATAGTCTGTTATAAACAGCATATATATAGGTTTTGTTTTCTTATCTATTCAGCTACCCTATGTCTTTTCATTGGAACATTTAACCCATTTATATTTAAAGTGATTATTGATAGGTATGTATTTTTTTGCCATTGTTCTTTATAACTGTTTCTTTTCTTCCTTTCTTCTTAAATAAGTCTCTTTATTGAAAATTTCTTGTAGTACCAATATTGTGGTAGTGAACTAAAGTTTGTTTTTGTTTTTTTGGAGGGTCTAGAAAGCTCTTTATTTCTCTTTCCATTTTAAATGTTGCCCTTGGTAGGTATAGTAGTCTTGTTTGTAGGTCCTTAATTTTAATCATTTTGATTTTTTTCATGCCAATTCCTCTGGCCTGAAATGTTTCTGTTGAGAAATCAGCTGACAGTCTTATGGGAGCTCCCTTGTAGGTAATTGTCTTTCTCTTGATGCTTTTAAGATTCTGTCTTTAACTTTTGCCATTTTAATTATGATGTACCTTGGTGTGGGCCTCTTTGGGTCAACTTGTTTGAGACCATCTATGCTTCCTGGGCTTGTGTGGGGTTTTGTGTTGTTTTTTTTTTTTTTTTTACCCTGTTAAGGAATCTATTTCTTCAAATTGGTTGTGATCCCTTTCTCTACCTCTTCTCTTTCTGGTACTCCTATAATGCAGATGTTGTTATGCCTCATGTTTTAGAGAGATCCCTTAGACTATTCTCATGAATTTTTTTTCTTCTTTTTGTTGCCCTACTTGGGTGTTTTCTGCTACTTGTCTTCCAAATCACTGAGTCGATCCTCTGTTTCATCTGACCAGTTGTTGATTCCTTCTAGTGTATTCTTTATTTCATGTATTGTATTCTTTATTTTTGACTGGTCATTTTTATGGTTTCTGTATTCTTTTTTATGTTCCCTATCTGTTTGTTTAAGTTCTCACTGAGTTCAGCCATTCTTCCCCTAAGTCCCTTGAGCATCCTTATAACTGTTATTTTGAACTCTGTATCTGGTAGATTGCTTATCTTCATTTCATTTAGTAGTTTTTCTGGGGATTTCTTTTCTTACATTTGGGACGTATTTCTTGGTCTCCCAACTTTGGCTGCCTCTCTGTGACTGTTTCTGTGTTATTAGGTGGATCTTCTATGTCTTCTAGTTTGAATATGATGCCCTGATGTAGTAGGTGTCTTATGGATCATAGTGACGCAGTCACTCCCTGATCACCTGAGCTAAGGGCTCCAGGAATGTCCCTTGTGTGGGTTATGTGAGCCCTTCTGTTGTAGTTGATTCTTGATTTCTGTTGGCCTGTCTGTGAGTGGGGTAGACCTGAGGGGTCTGCTCAGGCTGACTAACTATGAGGGTTGGCCACAACCACCATGTATATGCTGCTGTGAGGGGGCTCACTCCACAAAGTCAGATTTGCCCCAACAGGGTCTGCTGTCTGCTGAGATCTCTTCTTGAGTGTGCCACATGTGGAGCTAATTCGGTTGTGCTCTAATGTGGTTTTAATCCCACCACTGGGTCTTTTATTTCTGGGACCTCTTGGGAGGAACTTCAGTGCATGACAATGTCAGACACTGCCTGTGGCTGGTCCTGGGATACCTGTTTGTTAGCTACAAAGCAATCTACGGATTGTGGCTAACTCTTCTGGGCCTAGCTATGCCTGGGAGGGGCCAAGCTGTGCACCAAGGGCTTCCACTAGCACTGAGCACAGGTCATCAAAATACTCAAAGCAACTCTGAGATCTGGCCTTGCTTGCTGGCTTCCTTTCAGGCTCAGTCACTGAATGAGCCTCTGGTTGCATGCACATGAGGTATGTTCTTAGTGAGTCACCAAGTAGGTGTGAGTGGTGATCCCTAGATTAATACAGATTCAAACTTAAGCACCATTGCTGGGCCTGAGGTACACCTCTCAAGTTTCAGGGTACACCAAGGCAGCCACCACACTCGGGTGCCTGTGGACCTTTGTCGTGGGGATGGATCTCCGAGTTTTCAAGGTGAGCCCAGCAGTTCATCAGGCCCAAATAGACCAAGATTTGGCCGTGTGAAGGGAGGGCACAGGAGTGGTGGCACCAGAAAGGTGTGTGAAGGAAAAATGGCCATTGCTCTAGAGCCACGCAACTCAGTCTTTCCCTCCTTGACAGCCTTCCAAGAGAGGCTGCACCGAGGGTCCAAACTGGCCACCTCCAGCTGACTCCTTTGCAGGGTATGAACTTGGCATGGCAGGGCCACTGGTAGTTGGGAAGATGGGGCTGGTGGAGATTTATGGGAGGGAAGTGCCAGTCAGATGAGGGGGGCAGGGGAATGGACCCTGCCTGAGCCCACAGCTAGGTCTTTGGCAATCCATGAGTTCATCTTCAAGAGCCCTCCAAGAAAGTCTGCACTAAGGGCCCAGAGAGCTGACTCCTTGCAGAATGTGAACTCAGTAGGGTGAGGTGATGGAGAGTTGGGAGGGTGGGGCCAGTGCATTCCTCTAGGCTAATGTCAGATGGAGTGGAGTGCTTGACCTAGGAGAGATGTTGTCTGTGGTGTGGGAGAGGAACTCAGCACAGGCACCCTGGTTGCCGTCCCTTCACCTCTTTCCCCAGAGGAACCCAGTCTTACACAACCCAGTCTTACTTCAGACACTCTAGTCCTCTCTGTTCTCCCCCTGACCAAGCCCAGGATGAGTGGCCACAAATGAGATTTTGTGTGCTGTTTTTTAAAGAGGGTGCCTGGGTTCCTGCAGACTGCTGTCTACTTGGCAGACAGAATCTGCACTGATTTTCACAGCTAGATATTATGTGGGCTCCTCTTTATGGCTCTGGTACTCCTGGCTGGGGAGTTTGGTGTGTGCTTGAGACCTCACGTTTCTCAGGGGGTCCTTTGCAGCTGAGATATCCTTCTGAATTCTCAGCTGCTGCCCATGGGTGCAGGGCCAGCCCTTTTCATGTCTCTGCTCTTCCTGCCAGCTTCAGTGTGGATTCTTCTGTAAATCCTTGGTTATAAGACTTCTATTAAGCTAACCTTAGTTGGTTATTCAGGTTGGTTGGTCTTTAATTTAGTTATAATTCCAATTTGGACCTGGGAGGAGAGTGAAACTCTCATCTACTCCACCATCATCTTGGATCTGAACATTCTTATAAATGCCTTTTGGTTCATATGTACATAAATGCACATTTCTGCCTGGAATTACCGAATCATAAGATGTGCATATTTAGTTTTGGTAGATAAGTGACATCGATTCAAAAATCCTAAATAAAATATTAGCAGACTGAGTGTAGCAATATATGTGTATGTCTATGTGTACATTCCCACTAACAGTACACAAGGATTACCTTTTCTCTATACCCCCACCAATACTCATTTTCTTGTCTTTCTGGTAGTAGCCATTCTAACTTGTGGGTGGTAGTATCTCATTATGGTTTTGATTTGCAATTTCCTGATGATTAGTGATGTTGATCACTTTTTCATTTACCCGTTGGCCATCTGTGTGTTTTTGAAAAGTGTCTATTCATATTTTCTGCTCATTTTTTGACAGAATTTTTTTGTTTTTGTTTTTTGCTGTTGAGTTGTATGAGTTCTTTATATATTTTGTATATTAACCTCCTATCAGATATATGATATGAAAATAATTTCTCCTAGTCAGTGGTTTGCATTTTTATTTTGTTGATGACTTCTTTTGCTGAGGAGAAGCTTTTTAATTTAATGTATTCCTACTTATTTGTTTTTGCTTTTGTTGCCTTTGCTTTTTGAGTCAAATCCAAAAAATTTATTTGCCAACAACAATGTTAAGGAGCTTACTGCCTATGTTTTTTCTTCTAGGGATTATCTGGTTTCAGGACTTATGTTTAAGTCTTTAAGTCTTTAATCCATTTTGAGTTAATTTTTGTGTATGCTGTAAAATAGTGGTCTAGTTTATATTCTTTTGCCTGTTACTGTGCAGTTTTCCCAACACCATTTTTTGAAGAGGTTCTTTCCCCATTGTATTGGGTGATATCACACAGCTCATTTCAGGGTTAGGACAAGAAGTACAATTAAATAAGTTTCATAATATATTTTTACTTTTCCTGTAGTTTTCAGAAATTCATCTAGTTTTAGTGTTCAATTCATCGATTTTCAAATTGTCAGGCCTTTTTAGGGGATATGTGAAAGACCTTTTTGTTTTTTTACAAACAGACATTTCTTTTTCTATATATGCAAATTCTGTAATAAATGACTATCTCAATTAGGAAGAACTTTGGATAAGTAAGAAACACTTTTTGCAGTCCTTCATTGTTATTATTGTGAACTTCTGAGCTTTGTTTATTTTACATTTTCTCTATTGATTATTGGCTTAGCTACTTTGTTGCCTGAAGTTTCTTTTGTATGACTAGCCCATTAAATATACTGTTAGTAATTACATATTATGAGAACTTATTGTACAGCTACAGAAATTGTCTCCCCTTTTTGTATTTAGTCTCTGTTAAACAACATGAATGGGGCTTGCCAAGAAATAACAGTGATAATTGGAGTCTATGAATTCTTGTAATTCATCATGACCATATAATTTGCCATGATGAAAGGGAGAGCAGTGTTGCATAGCATTCAAGAATGCAAACTTTAAATACCAGATACCTCTAATACCCTCCTAATGTTAGGAAAAATTACTTAACTCTCAATGTCTTCTATTTATAAAGTGGGTTAGTTAATAATGTCTACCTTCTATAGTTGATGTGAAGATTGAATAACATAATATATTTAAAGCGTGTATAGTCAGCATAATGAAGAAGAATATTGATATGATGAATAATGAGATAAGGAGTCATTTGAGACCCAAAGAATATTGAAAAGAAAAGGCAACAACCTTCACCTTTTCCCTGCAAAATCCCAGACCTATGAATTTTCTATGACCAGGTTTTACTAGGTTGGCCAAAAAGTTCATTTGGTTTGAAACAATTTTGTTAGATTGTATTGTGATAGCTGTCGTATCAGCATCCATTAAAAAAAAAAACTTACTAAATTCGGTAAATTTTTGTGTAGCCATTTTAATATTGAAGATGGAAGAAAATATGCAACATTTTAGGCATATTATGCTAAATTATTTCAAGAAAGGTAAAAATGTAACTGAAACACAAAAAAATGATTTGTGCAGTGTATGGAGAAGGTGCTGTGACTGATCAAATGTGTCAGAAGTGGTTTGTGAAGTTAGGTGCTGGAGATTTCTCTCTGGATGATGCTCCATCGTCAGGTAGACCAGTTGAAGTTGATAGCCAGATGGTTAGTTTTCCAGCTCTGTCATTCCATCTGTAGTTAATAGTTGGAATTCTAGAAGAAAGGCTTCCTGTTCTCCTTTATTTATGTATTTATTTCAGAATTTCACGTATTTTTATTATATTGTATAGATTTTATATTATGTTACTATGAGTTTCATACATGATTTTTCCAATTTAAGCCCAAGACAGTCCCTTCAACTGGTGCCTTAAACCTTTTGATATTTCTCTGACATGTTCCATTAAGCAGTTTTTTACTTTCTAGCACAAGATACTCTGACTCATTTTGTATTTTTCTAGCCCCATTCCTGGATCTAGCATGTCTCAAAGGAGACCTACTCTTTTTAGTGCATAATGGTTTTCAAAAGCAGTGATCTTGGGGCTAAGTGTGTTTTTTCTTTATATTTATTTTGTTTGTGCTTTGTAGAGTGTTCTGAATTCACAGCTTAATGTTTTCTGCAAATTTGGGGAAACTATTGGCTATTATCTCTTTAAACATTGCTTCCGCCCCGTTCTATCTCCAGTTAGTCATATACCTTTTTACTGTATCCCATATATCTTTCATGCTTGTTTCCACATTTTTCATCATTTTTTCTTTCTGTGCTTTAAATCTGTTGATCTGTAATTCTTTCTTCTGCTGTTTTTAACCTTGTGTTAAACCATCTATTAAAATTTTAACATCAGTTATTATGATGTTCAGTTCTAGAGTTTTAATTTGACTGATTTTAAAAATAGTTTGCACTTGTTTGTAAAATTCTTATCTGTGTTTTTGAACATATTAATCAGTTATTTTAAAATCTGTGTCTGGTAAATTACAGTATATGGGTCACTTGGGTAACTAGTTCTGTAGTGTTTCTCTGCCCCTACCCCAATTGTGTGGCTTTTTTTTTCTGTAGGAAAGCAGTTTGATTATCTGTGTATGAGGTTATAAAAGTGTTAATAGTCTTAGATTCTCTGAAATATAAGTACTTTATCTGTATACATTAGCCAACTTTTTGCTGAATTTTGTTGTAACAAACAACCTATGAGTCTCAGTGGGTCAAATAAATAGCAGAGGCTTATTTCTTGCTCAGGTTACATTTGGTTCCTGAATAACAGCAGTTATATTCCATGGTGATTATGTTCCATGTATCTTTGTTCACTCTGGGATTCTCAATCACAGGTGTGGTCTCATGGACCATGTGATGTATCCTAAAAGTCTTCTCCATTGAGGTTCATGTCTCTCCCATTCATAATCTGTTTGTCAGTGCAATTCATGTGGCCAAACTTGCAGTTAACAGAGTGAGGAAGTGTATGTGCTACTTCCACAGGGAGGCATTATAAGTTAAATGGTGGAAGAGGGGAGAGGAGTGAATAATTGGGAACAATAATACAATTTATCTCACTATCCTATAGAAAATAACTGCCACATTTGAACATAGCCCTATGTTCGTGGAGATATTAGTACAGAATTATTAATAATGGTAAAAAATACAAAGAGTAGTAATAAGGAACTTTATTGTATATTCAGTGTCATACAATTATTAAAATGACCATTATAATACCTATCAACATAGGAATATGAATTTAACATAATGTTAAATGAGAGAGCAGTGTACGAGTATATATTACCCTATGAGTATAGCTAAGTACACACAATCATAAATTTTTTTTAAATTAAAAATATGAAAATAATTTTATCTTAGGATGATGAACTTTTGAGTGATATTTTGTTTTTAAATGTAAATTTTCTATAGTGCTGTTTTTTAATAATTAAAAATAATTTTATTTTCTGAAGGGTTATTTTTCATTCTAAAAGTCATACACATTTACTAGAGAAGTGTTGGAAAATACAGAAAAAAATGATTGAAAACCACCCTGGATCTTTCTTCCCAAACCACCACATTAACTATTTCAGGTTTAAAAAAGTAGTATGCTAAAAAAGTTTCCATATTAACTTTATGTTATCATGTTTCCTTTCAGGTCCTGAAAACCCTTGGTTGGTCCAAGCTTATGTTTCAGCAGCTAAACACCCTTTTGCTTCTGTGGTGGCCCAGGAGGTTTTTCAGAGTGGTATCATTCCTTCAGATACTGACTTCCGTATCTATAGGGATTTCGGGAACATTCCAGGTATTTTGTCTGTTATTATGGGCTGTGCTTAATTAATAGCAAGTTTTACATTTTGGAAGTTTGTCAGTAGATAGTATTTTTCTGAGAGAAATTTCTCTGTGGAAGAGCTGTGTATCCTGACTCACTGGAACTAAGTTCCTGGTATTTTCCTTTTTAAAACAACCGTAGTTTAAATGCTTGCCTTTTCTATAACATGTCATCTTGCCCCGCAGTATGACAGGAGAACGGGAGAATTTTTGTAGTTCATTGCCAAGAGATAGTAACAGATTGTTCATGGGTCTTTGACTTGGTTTTTGTTTTGCTTTGCCACCACCCTTGGTGACTTGTATAGTTTATTTGAATTTAAAATTCGGCTTTCGTCTGGCAAGTACATAGATGGCAAAGTTTTGATGACCTCCTGAGCTCAATATTCCTACTCCTTGCTGTGTGACTTGTAACGCCTCCTGTGCAGTAGTATACTTTCTCACTCATTATGTATTGAATTACGTACCCAGCTAGAGATCCTGTGAAAATGGGAAGAGAATTTCATCCATAAATGTGACAAAGCAACCATGCCAGTGCTTTGACATTTTGTCTTTCAGGAATTTAAAACATTAAACAAATAGACCTAAAACAAGTTTGATCTTTAAAGCAAAATGACTTTTTTGTGTATGTTTTAGGAATAGACTTAGCTTTTATTGAGAATGGATACATTTATCACACCAAATATGACACAGCGGACAGAATTCTAACAGATTCCATTCAGAGAGCAGGTTGGTATTCTAATTTGAACTTTTCATATATGGTAAGATGGAATATTAGGGATGACCTATAGACCTATAAACCTATAAACATTTTGTGGCTTGAGCATTAGGGAGATAGTGTATGGTATGAATGAGCTGGGGCTTCAGAGTTAAAGATATGAGGGCTTCAGGGTTAGCCTTGAAGTCTAGCTTAGCAATTAAGAGCATAGGACTATTCATTGTGGGTAATTGGAAAGGGAGTTGACCAGGCTTATGGTAGGACTGCTGAGTAATGAGAGTGTAGCCAAAATGGAAGCTATACATTGGAGGTGGCACCAACACATTAGAGCAGCTTGCCCAGGTGTAGAAAAGTTATAATGATCCAAGGTTGGGTGCTGAGGGCAGGTGAAAGGGTTATAGGACTGGTGTCAGCAACACAGGGGCAAGGGAATTAAAAGTGCTTTCCAGAGAGATGTGGAGTAATCAGGGGAGGCAAGTCTAATGCTGAACCTTAAAGAGTTGGAGGGATTTGGCCCAGTGGAGAGTATGTTCCAAGAGCACAGCATGGGTAGGATGTGTTTGTGGGCATGGGGGGCACTGTTGGTAAGTAGATTGTCAGGCTACAATCTAATGGAAGTTGTATTTTCAGAAATAGAGGGAAATGAGGTAGAAGTGTAGGGGTCGAGAAAATTGTAGAGGGCTTTTAAAATCAGCAGGAAGATGCTGTAAAAATAAGGGATCATTAAAGGCCTGAGTACGTGAGCAAATGATGGCTTTAAATGCTCTTAGTCTCATGACACTGTCTGGAGTGGATGGTGGAGAGTTGGGGGAGTCATGAGTCAGCTAACTTAAGCCAGGAGACAATAATTTAAATATGCAGTAGACCTAGACTGTGGTGTTGACAAAAGATAGAAAGGAAGAGGAGGGATGGAAAATTAGGTACATTTAGAATGTAAATTCCACAAGACTTGACAAGTTAGACAGAAGGGACAAATAAGGCAGGTGACAGCAGAGGTGATTGCAAAGTAGAGAGCCTGGCTGGCTAGGGAAAGGTGATTGCCATGGCCTGTGATCGGGATGTGAGAAGGTGATCCTCACCCAGAGCAGCAACAGGGAGGGGAAGGAGACCTTTTGCTCTGTCAGACATGTAAGATGGAGAGGGGGTGTGAACAAACCAGATGGAAATACAGGTACAGTTTTAGAACTCTTGGCAAAATTCGGTATATGGGTTTGGGAATGAAAGGCATAGAGACTACCACAAAATTTAGAGAATGGAAATGCTTTTTGGAAGAGCAAAGTTAAGGTAAAGGACTAAACCTGAGCTTTTGGGAAAACATTTTTAGGCAGACAGAGAAGCCAGTGGAAGACATTGTGGTGTCTTAAGTGGAAAGAAGAGAAAGTCAAGGATGGGATGAGCAACAGGAAGAAAGGCCAATCATTCAAGGCTTTTTATGGCTCCTATGTTAAAGCTCAAACTCATTCATTCACTGATGCAACAAATATTCACTATAGACCTCTGTGTACCAGGTTCTGCCTGATGATGACTTTTCCCATCCTTGCTAAATAATCTTTTTCCTCATTCATAACTTTTTTTTAAAAAAAGATTTTATTTATTTATTTGTAGAGAAAGGGGAAGGGAAGGAGAGAGGGAAAGAGACATCGATGTGTGAGAGAATCATCAGCTGGCTACCTCTCGCACACCCCAAATACATAGTGAATGAACAGGCACTAGGAAACAGCCATTGAGTTCCTTATCAGAGTATGACTGATCAGAGACCAGTTCTAACAGATGGGAAAGATGAAGGCCAGTTGGCTGAGTTTCTAAGTGGAGAAGAAATGAAGTAGGAGTTTGGAGCTTATCTGAAAAATTTAGTAAGAAAAATTTAGTAAGAACAGAAAGCTGTTTCTGTTCTTACTCTTTTTAGGTATTTCTCTATTCAGACACTGAATAGTTTATTCAACTTTATCTTTTCTTTTTTTCTCTACTAATAGGTGACAACATTTTAGCAGTTCTTAAATATCTAGCTACATCTGATATGTTGGTTTCTTCTTCTAAGTATCGACATGGGAACATGGTCTTCTTTGATGTGCTCGGCCTATTTGTCATTGCCTACCCCTCTCGTGTTGGCTCCATAATCAACTCCATGGTGGTAGTGGCTGCGGTTTTGTACCTGGGCAAAAAATTGTTGCAGCCCAAACATAAGAGTAAGTATTTTCCTCAAAACTGCAGTACGGCATGGTATATAGAATTTGCCTAAAATTTTTTAGTCAGTTTGTTTATGTCTTTCCAAGAAATTAAAAATCCTCAGAAAAATCATATTTGATTTATATAGTAAGAAATTTCTAAATGAATATCAGATTAATATGCTCATTATACTTTTAGTCTTGGAGAAGCAGGGAATTTTACATACTTATGCACTCCATAGAAGTACCACATAGGAGCTATTAGAAAATGGTTAGTACAGATTAAGTTTAGTGAAAAGCCCCATTAAAACATCTTGTCCATGCTGCAGACAAATAGCACACTGTTCTGAAGTATAAATTAACTCCTTCTAGTGAAATTGTTCCCCTTTTGCTTGAAATGTTTTATGGTCTAAGCTGGTATGTGCTGTTACTAGATAAAATATTCAGTAGCTAATTTAAATAATCCTTTAACAGCAGTCATTTTCCTGTGCTCCTCTTCTCCTGGGATAGCTTCTTTTTGCAAGATTATATGTGGTAGTTTGTTTTCCATTCTTGCCGATATTTTGATACACAAAGCATCCCTAAGGTGATGAAGATTAAGACTATGCACTTTCCCAGTCAAGAATATATCTAGACTACTCCTGGAAGACTCAGCTCTTTGAGTCTTCAGTACCCAGAGACTCCCAGTAAATGTTACTCAAGTATTATTCATTGATACCTTACCTGTTCCAGTATTTAACAAACCTTATCCCTGGGGCATTTCAATACTTTTCAGTTACAGTGGTAAATTTCCTGTTTTAACGTTTGCCCCCTTAACTCTACTGATTGGTTATGAAATTATTTAATGAAGATGGTGGTCTCTATGTTGTGTTTTCTCTTTATTAGCAGCTAACTACATGAAGGACTTCTTCTGTGGACTTGGTATCACTCTGATAAGCTGGTTCACTAGCCTGGTGACGGTTCTCATTATAGCAGTGTTCATCTCTCTGATTGGACAATCTCTCTCATGGTATAACCACTTTTATGTCTCCGTTTGTCTTTATGGAACTGCCGCTGCAGCCAAAATAATATTCATACATACTCTCGCAAAAAGATTTTATTACGTGGTAAGTGTTAGGTGTATTTGTTGATTTCTTTTTTATTGCCTTCAAGGATTGAAAACAAACTCAAGTGGGATTCATTGTACGGTCATGTGCCACTAACAGTGGGGTTATGTTCTAAGACATGTGTCATTAGGCAGTTTCATCATTGTGCAGACATCATCCAGTGCACTTACACAAACCTAGATGGTATAACTGACTACTGCAGTTGTATGCGCTACACTTTCATAGAATGGCAGCGCAGCATCACCACAAACCCGTGGTAATGCATTGCGACGTTGTAATGGCTGAGATGTCACCGGGGAGAGGAGTTTTTCAGCTCCATTATAATGGTATGGAATCACCATCATATGTGTGTGGTCTGTTGTCATTATGTGGAACATGGCTATATTTGGCCTTTTGGGCTATCAAAGATTGTTTGGCATGGTTTTAGAAAACTGGCTCACAGAACTGTTAAATTTCTGAAAAGCTTCTTATTCTGAGGGTTTTCTTGTAGACTTCAAGCTAGGTTACAAAGCTGTAAACAGTGTTTGGGGCAATGACAATAGGAAGGCTTGTTAGCACAGCCTCATGGCCTCTGCTGAATCTGCTGCAGTTTTTGTAACCGTGCTCTTGAATCTGCCAGCCCTCTCTGAGCTCACCTAATAATTTATGGTTGAGTAGCTCTGTTCTCCATTGGACTGTGGGCTTCATGAGGGCAGGGACTGCTTTGTTCATTATCCTTTTGCTTAGGCAGTGTCTGATGCATAGTACTAACACACAGTAAGTATTTGCTGCTTGAAAGAATATTGCACCTAAAGCCACACTTAAAAGTTTTCTCTTCAGTTTCCTTCACTTTTTTAATCCTTTATGTGGTTGATGTAGATTCTGACAGCATGCATATGTGGTATGGGGATGGAAGACACATTACTAAGGAAAAAGGAGGGAAGAGACTAGAGTTCCAAAATGATTTATACTGATTTAGGCAATATTGCCATATTGTTATGGTTTTAACTATATACATTTATTTGGTAAGAATAAAATTGGAATTCAGGTTGAAATAATAGGACTAAAAATGAATTACCATGAGACAGCGAGCCATGGTTTCTGCTTTTTCTGAGTTAAAGTGAAAAATTTTTCTTAGCTCCATTATTTTAAAGATAGGCAGTGGACACCTCTTTTTTCAGTATGCCCTGATAAGGATTAGAAGGGAGGCATGGAAGACTAAAATCCAGTGTCCTTCTACAAAGATATCTTTAGGACCTGAACTTTGGTCTCAGTTTTAGTTAGTGTTGGGATATAGTCTGAGGAACCCTTCCATGTTAGCAGGCCCTTTTGGAGAAAGGTTCTTTGAGGTTACCATCCATTTATGGTTGAGGTAATATTTGTATCTTAGTGGCTTCAGCTTCCAAAAGAATTATACCATGGGGCTCAATTTCACATGCTTATTCTTAATACAACAGTATGTAACCAGAGTATGGCTGACTGTTGTTGATGTAGGTGGGGAAGTGCTGGGAAAGAGAGGTGGAGACAGGAATTCTTAGTTCAGTACACATGCAACCATTGTAGGCTTAACTACATAGTACACATCAGCATTTACTTTGACTAATTTCACTTTTCCAATCATAAAGCTTTGGGTTGAAAGCACAATTAAAAGAGTAGTATGTTTCATTTTCATTTCACAAACATGCTTTCAGTACCCGGTTGGCCTGGTACCATGCTAAGGCCTGCTGATACAGATTCATAAGGATGTGGCCTCTTTCTTTGAGGAGCTAACAGTTTTATTTGGGAAAATGTGGAAACCACTGTGATTACAGTCTATTGGGATGAAGTGAAATAGAGTGACATTCACAGTGCTGTAGGAATACCGGGCCAGAAGAGATGAATTTTGGTTTGTGAGAGTCATGAAGGCTTCGTGGAGGAGTTGGTGACATTCAGACTGGGTATTTGAAGCATGAGTAGAAGTGTACCAGATAGTGAACAGGTTGATGGGCAGTCAAAGGTGGGAATGTACAAGATGTATTTGGGTCACAATCAGTAAATGGTTCAGTCTGGTGAAGACAAGCTTGATAGCACAATAACTGTTCAGGGTGAAGTTGGAGCATGGCCCTAAAAATCAGTGAGGCTGCCGTTAAAATTTTCTAAGCAGGATAGTGAGTGAGACAGTTGGTGATTTAGTACGAAAACCATAATAACAGTGTGTAGAATGCATTGGAATGTCCAGAGGTGGAAAGGATCAAGAGGTGGGGAGAAGGAAAATTATTTGCAGGGTGTTGTGTGATCTTCAGGTACAATTTGGGAACTTAATATAAAACATTTTCAGTTATTACAGTTATTAAAGATCTCATTGCTGAGATCTTTGTTTTTAATACATTATAAACATGAAGCTGCATGACATTCAGCTTCAAATTGAGTCCTGTGAATCATTTTTCTCTTTTAAAAACTATGCCTCCTGCTTACCACTCTGTTGGACATCTGGGTACTTAAGGGACGATAGCCTGTCTTTCGTCATCCAAGGAGTGGGCAGGTTGTCAAATGAACTTGGACTTGTTTTGAAAATGTGTGACTGAAACTCTTTTGAGCTTTTGAAGTGGGATTTCTTAAAACAAACATGCCCCAGGCTATACACAGAGGTGAGAAGGCATAGAAGAGAAAAACTTAAGTATATCTGTTCCATTTTGGTATTTCTTCACTGACACTATAACTTTCATGTTTATATTAATAGACCCACTAGTGCAGACATTAAAATGTATTAAGTTCATATGGCAGCTTTCTTCTGAAGAACTCAAGCTGCTGCACAAGAATGCTCAGACTTCAGAGCTCAAAAACTACTGATCAGAGTTTATAATGTGAGATCACCAGGAATTCCGGACAAGTACAAAGTTGCACTACAACAGTGATGTTCAACCTCTTTCATCTTATGGCACACATAAACTAATTACTAAAATTCTGTGGCACACCCAAAAATATACTTTTTGCCTATCTGACAAAAAATAGGTATAATTGATTCATTCATACCAGATAGCTATTGTTGCGTAGGCTGTTGCCATTTTTTTATTTGATAGTCAAAGGGAAAAGAGGTCACTGCCTCTGACTAAATAGTCAGTATTGCATGTTTTAAAAATTCGGGCAGCACAGCAATTGAAAATTGCCAGATAGAAATAGAAAAGACAAGAATCTAGCAAAATCTGGACTTGCGACCAAGATGGAGACATAGGTAGACACACTGTGCCTCCTCACACAATCAAAATAAGGACAACAATTTAGAAATAAAAAACAATCAGTACTGACAGAAAATTGAACTGTATGGAAGTCCGACAACCAAGGAGTTAAAGTAGACATATACATCCAAACTGGTAGGAGGGGTGGAGTCGGGCGACCAGGTGGAGGCAGGTCGCAGCAAAAAAAGTGGTGGCTGGTAGACTCAGGCCTGCAAGGCAGCAGCGGGTGAACCCAGCAAGGTGGTGGATTGTGGAGGGGCACAGCACAGCTGGCATACTGTCTGGCCCCACATTCATGTGCAAATATAAACCAGGTGAAACTGGGGAGTGAGACAGACAGCTCAACCCAGGGTCCCAGCGCAGGGAAATAAAGCCTCAAAACACCAGTTGAAAACACCTGTGGGGGTTGAGGTGCCAGGAGAGACTCCCAGCCTCACAGGAGAGTTCATTGGGGAGACCCACAGGGTCCTAGAACACACACAAGCCCACCCACATGGGAATCAGCACCAGAAGGGCCCAGTTTGCTTGGGGGAAGTGGTGGAAGGGACTGAAATCCGGCAGAGAGTGGAGCAACGGCCATCATTCCCTTTCCAACCTCTGCCCCACATACAGCGTCACAACCCAGCAACTGGGTTGCCCCGCTCAGGTGGACGCCTAAAACTCCTCCCCTCACTATGAACAGGGGCATCAAGGCAAACAAAAATGGCCCAAACAAAAGAACAGATCAAAGCTCCAGAAAAAATACCACTAAGCGATGAAGAGATGGCCAACTTGTCAGATGCACAGTTCAAAGCACTGGTGATCAGGATGCTCACATAATTGGTTGAATTTGGTCGCAAATTAGATGAATAAATGAAGGCTATGCTAAGTGAAATAAAGGAAAATGTACAGGGAACCAATAGTGATGGGAAGGAAACTGGGACTCAGATCAATGAAGTGGACCAGAAGGAAGAAAGAAACATCCAATCAGAAAAGAATGAAGAAATAGGAATTCAAAAAAATGAGGAGAGGCTTAGGAACCTCTAGGACACCTTTAAAAGTTCTAATATCCGAATTATAGGGATACCAGAAGGAGAAGAGGGAGAGCAACAAGTGGAAAACTTATTTGAACAAATAATAAAGGAGAACTTTCCCAATCTGGCAAAGGAAATCGACTTCCAGGAAGTACAGAGAGCCCCAAAGAAGTTAGACCCAAGGAGGAACACATCAAGGCACAATATAATTACATTACCCAAGATTAAAATGAAGGAGAGAATCCTAGAAGCAGCAAGAGATAAGGAGTCAGTGACCTACAAAGGAGTTCCCATCAGACTGTCAACTGATTTCTCAAAAGAGACCTTACAGGCAAGAAGGGGTTGGAAAGAAGTATTCAGAGTCATGAAAGGCAAGGACCTACATCCAGGATTGCTTTATCCAGCAAAGCTTTCATTTAGAATGGAAGGGCAGATCAAGTTCAAGGAGTTCATCATCACCAAGCCCTTATCATATGAAATGTTAAAGGGACTCATCTAAAAAAAGGAAGATAAAAAACATGCATGGTAAAATGACAGCAAACTCACAATTACTAACAACCACACCTAAAACAAAAACAAAAACTAAGCAAACAACTAGAACAGGAACAGAACCACAGAAATGGAGATCACATGGAGGGTTAGCAACGGGAGTGGGAGGAGGAGAGAGGGAGAAGAGGTACAGAGAATAAGTAGCATAGATGGTAGGTAGAAAATAGACAGGGGGAGGTAAGAATAGTATGGGAAATGTAGAAGCCAAGAACTTATAAGTATGACCCATGGGCATGAACTAAAGGGGGGAATGTGGGTGGGAGGGGGTGTACAGGGTGGAGGGGAGTGAAGGGGTAAAATGGGACAACTATAATAGCATAATCAATGAAATATATTAAAAAAATAAGATGGTTAGCCAATAAAAAAATGTAGCAAAATTGCAGGTGACCATTTGCTTTAAAGATGCTGCAGTTTTCCAGGTGTGCTGTAGGTGGCACTGGTGCAGTTAATACCGTCATCCCTCAGTGTCCCCTGGTGAGTGGCCTCCAGACCCCCTTGGACACCCAGATCCCCAGATAGTGGCGTAATATTTCACATAACCTAAGCACATTCTCCTCTATACGTTAAATCATCTCTACATTATTTATGATACCTAGGACAATACAAATGCTGTGTAAATAGCTGCTGTACTGTACTGTTCAGGAAACAATGACAAGGAAAAAAGTCAGTGCATGTTCAGCGTATGTTAACAACAAAGTAATGTTAAACCCTATTTTCTGTGTCTGTGGTTGGTTGAATCCACTCGATGCAGTGCCTGCAGATATGGAGGGTTGACTGTGCTGTCCTTCACAGGTCATATCTCTAGTTTGCCTGAAATTCTTTGGAAGTTGTCTAAACAGGGAAGCTCAGAGGTGAATGTTTTTTGGAGACTCCTTTTTTCTATTTTATTATTTTAATTTTAATTTTTTATTTTAATTGTTCAAGTACAGTTTTCTACCTTTTACCTCCATCTCAGCCCTCCTCACCTCCTCCCATTTCTACCCCCAACCCTTGTTATTGTCCATGTGTCCTTTATACTTGTTCCTGCAAACCCTTCCCCTTTTCCCTTAAAATCTCCCCTCTGGTCACTGTCAGCCTGTTCTCAATTTCATCATCTTTGGTTATATTTTGCTTGTTTGTTTGTTTTGTTGATTAGGTTCCTGTTAAAGGTGAGATCATATGGTATTTTCTTTCACCACCTGGCTTATTTCACTTAGCATAATGCTCTCCAGTTCCATCCATGCTGTTGCAAAGGGTAGGAGCTCCTTCTTTCTTCCTACTCCATAGAATTCCTTTTTTCTATTTTATAACATTTCCAAAGTTTACTTACAGCCTGGTGGAGGGAAAGCACAGATTATATACAAATAGTGATGTTTTTACCCCATCTTGTTAAATTCCCCTTCCCTGTGCAGCAATTTGAATTTATTACTTTATGATAGAAGGTGGTTTTGTCCAAAAGCTACACCTTATTTAAAACAAAATGTGTAACACCTTAGAGCAATAAAAGTTATATTACAACAGAATGTCTTTATGAATGGCCCATGAATGAGATTACTTGTGTATTTTTTTCTTTATTTCAGAATGCCAGTGACCAGTATCTGGGAGAATTATTTTTTGACATCGCACTGTTTGTGCACTGCGGCTCCCTTATAGCTCTCACTTATCAAGGACTTTGCTCAGCGTTTATTAGTGCTGTCTGGGTGGCGTTTCCGTTGCTCACAAAGCTTTGCGTGGACAGGGACTTCAAGCAGCATGGTAGGGTATTTTCAGTTTTCATACATATGGGAAAATACCTTAAAATACATAAGATAAGACTTCCAGGGGCTATTTTTTAAAAATCTTTTTAAGGAAGGCGGTCTAAATTATTTTTTTTAATTTTTCAGATTACACAGATTTTTCTCTCATACAGTATATATACCCTATCCCATTTTCATGTTTGTGAACACATGCTAATATATTACTTATGTACTTTGTTTAATTCTTCTTTGTACTTTCGCCCCTCTGAGTGTTTTATCTCACAAGATAACATGTACCAAAAGGGCAAGAGTCACGTCTAACCTAATTTGTTAGGTGCCAAGGTACGCCAGCACTATAAAAACCTGTATCTCATTGTAGAATTTCAGAGATTTGTGTTTTCTTTCTCTTTTTCCTAGGTGCCGGAGGAAAATTTATTGTGTTTTATCTTCTGGGGATGTTTATCCCTTACCTTTATTCATTGTACCTCATCTGGGCAGTATTTGAGATGTTTACCCCTATCCTTGGGAGGAGCGGTTCAGAAATCCCACCTGATGTTGTGCTGGCTTCCATTTTGGCTGGTTGTACGATGATTCTCTCCTCTTATTTTGTAAGAAAAAAATATTTTTTAATTTTCTTATTTATTTTTGTATAAATATGTGATTAGGTTGCACAATGATGCAATCACCTAATGACACATCTTTTAGAATGTAACCCCACTGTTAAGTGGCACATGATGGTACAGTGAATCCCACTTGAGTTTGTTTTCCATTCTTTTTTTTTTTTTTAAGATTTTATTTATTTATCTTTAGAGGGGAAGGGAAGGAGAGAGGGAGAGAAACATCAATGTATGGTTGCCTCCTGTGCATCCCCCGCTGGGAACCGGCCTGCAACCCAGGCACGTGCCCCGACTGGGAATCAAACCGCGGTCATTTGGTTCCCAGGCCCATGCTCAAGCCACTGTGCTACACCAGCCAGGGTGTTTTCCATTCTTGAAGGCAGCAAAAAGAAATCAACAAATACACCTAACACTTACCATGTAATAAAATCTTTCTGTGAGAATATGTATGAAACTATTGCTTATAATGAGAAAATTTTTTTAAAGATTTCATTTATTTCTTTTTTTAGTGAGGGGAAGGGAGGGAGAAAGAGAGGGAGAGAAACATCGATGTACAAGAGAAACATTGGTCACCTCTCACATGCCCTGAACTGGGGACCTGGCCTGAAACCCAGGCATGTGTCTGGGAATCAAACCAGCGACCCTTTGGTTTGCAGGCTGGTACTCAATCCACTGAGCTACAGCATCCAGGGTAATATAATGAGAAATTCCTAGGTAAAAGAAATAGTGAGTAGCTACATAGTTTGTGGGTCTGATATGGTAAGACAATGTAGAATGGGGTTTTTAATTCAGTGATTTCATGGTTTCTCAAAGTGGCTCCTTCAGAACCCCTAAGGGATTTTACCCATGTATGCCCCTACACTTTTAATTCAGTGATTTCATTATAATTAATAAGCATATTTAGAATTTTCTGGTTGCCCGCCTTGAAACTGAGACGCTTTTCTTGCCCAAGTTCAGGTTTGTTGTTTTAATTGCATTGGCTTTGGTGAACTCAGCACTGAAGGGGAGGGACAGTACTACTTTGTATTGCCATTTTTCCTCATATGCAAGAACACAGGCAAAGCCTTGAAAGTACATCTAAATGCTAGTTTAGATGAATCCAAAATCTTGGCACAGTATAAAAACATTATGAGTGAAATTTGAGTTTTATTGAAACAGGCCTTCTTATACTTAAAAGCTGGCCTCTGTTTCTTTAATAGAAGCCCGATGTCATGATTTGGGGAGTCACATAGTCTGCTGTGCAGTGTTAAGAGCTCATTGGCAGAATAGGAAGAAGGTCATGGTTTGGCGATGGATCTACATCCTCTAGTCTTTTTGCCAACTGAGCAGAGACACTGTTTCAGTTTCTTTTTTCCCTGTTGCTGTCTGGCCTCCTGTCAAAAAGAGACCATCATGGCAGATGTGGGTATTTCTCATTTATTTAGGTTCCGACTTGTGATGGAAATCTTATAATTAGTACTGTGTTTACTGGCTGTTGGCACTTGCTGATTTTCTTCATCCTCTTAATACCTGTTAGAAAATAAAGTCAATTAAAGCCACCCTTCTGCCAGTGGTAATGTTTCTATTTTTGTGTTTTGTATTTTAGATTAACTTCATCTACCTTGCCAAAAGCACGAAAAAAACCATGCTAACTTTAACGTTGGTATGTACAATTACTTTCTTCCTTGTGTGCAGTGGAACTTTTTTCCCATACAGCTCCAATCCTGCCAGTCCGAAACCAAAGAGAGTGTTTCTTCAGGTAAGAGCAGTTCTGCCTGAGCTATTTGAAATTCTGGAGAGGAAAGCGTTGTGTGCTTTGAGCTTCACTGGTCAACAGGAAAACCAGCTGACATTTCTATTGTTGGCCTGTTTGGTTGTACTTGACCATTTTACATAGGACGTGAGAAAAGGACTGACTGTTGAAGCATTCTTATCAGCTGGACATATTTCTCCAAGAGATCAAATCAGAAATACCTGCTTGTTGTTTTCGTTAGTGTTCAAATTGTAAAAATGCACCTACTTTGAAAACAGAGCAAATATATATCATGGAGTAATGAGCTTTTAGAAGTACAGATTTTAAAAATGTCCACAGGCCAGTAAAAGTCTCAACTATCAACTGCCAAAATGAAGTAGTTATTTTAAAATACTAGTAAAATTGATCTTAGGTAATGGTTAAAGTAATAATGTGACAATGAAAATATAATAATCTAGAAAGGGTTTAATAAAATGAGATAACTTTCTTAGATTTCAAGTTTTTCTGCAGACTTTTTAGAGCTGGTACTATAAAACAGGAAAAGGGACTAGGTTGCTTTATTTCCAACCATCTTTTCTGTTAGAGGTTGTGGAGCGGCCTAACAGAAAGGCCAAGAGTCACAACCTAGATAATTGTTCAAGGACTTGAGTAAATAATAATATTTGAACTTAAATATCAGAGAGCACATTTTGAAAAGGGCCTACTATTCCTTGTTTGTATTCCTGGAGGACACAGTGATACATTTAAAAACAAAATCTCTGCATGATGATATGTTTATGATTTTAAAGAGCGAGGAGGGGGAGAGGAGAGGGGAGAGAGAGAGAGCGTGAGAGAGAAACATTAACATGAGAGAGAACATCAATTGGTTGCCTCCCGTGCGCATCCTGACAAGGGGTAGAACCTGCAACCTTCTGGTGCACAGGACGATGCCTAGCCAACTGAGCCACCTGGCCAGGGCCCACAGTGATACATTTTATGTGACATTTTATAGTTTGTAGAACATTTGGCAAAGAGCAGCTAGTTTTCAGGAGATTTAATGTTTTCCATGACTTGCTAACTTAAAAACAATTTAAATTATAGCGAACATACAATATTTTATTAGTTGCAGGTATATAGCATAGTGTCTTGCTAATTTTTATAGTTGATTCCATCAGTAGTGTTTAGGAAAAGCCAAATTTTTATTTTTAAATCTCCAAATTTTTATTTTTAAATCTCCCGCTCTGGCTTGTGTGATTCAGTGGATTGAGTGCCAGCCTGTGAACTATAGTCGCTGGTTCAATTCCCAGTCAGGGCACATGCCTGAGTTGTGAGCTGGGTCCCCAAAAGGAGGCACTGGAAAAGAAACCACACACTGATGTTTCCCTGTCTTTCTCCTTCCCTTCACCTCTGTCTAAAAATAAATAAATAAAATCTTTAAAAAACAAAATCAAACAAACAAAAAACTCCTGTTCTGATGGGTTGTGGGGTTTGCTTCCTCCTCAGTGCCAGAAATTGGTGAACTTTCCCTGTAAAGGGCCAGATAATAAGTATTTTAAGATCTTCCAGCCATATGATCTCTGTCACAACTGCTGTTTTTACACAGTGAGAGCAGCCGTAGACAAGACCTAAGCAAATGAGTATGGCCATGTTCCTATAAAGCTTTATTTATACAGCTGGTAGTGGGCCATTTGGCCTGTGGGCTATAGTTTACCCCTGCCCTCTGCAGTCCTTTTCCTTTCCCTCTTTGATATTATTCAGACTGCGTTCTGTTGTTAATAAAGTCATTCCAGATGAAACATGGTCCCCTTTCATCTGGTAGGCGCAAGTCTGTCATCTAGTGGTGAGCTGTGATTCCTGTTTCTCTCTTCCTGTGTAACACACTGAAAGGGGAATATATGCGTCTGTGTACATACTACTTGTTTTAAGTTCTCTTCTAAAAGGAGTTCAGTGTTCATGGTTTTCAAATTTTTTATATGGAATTTAAATATGTAAGTATATTTGTAAATAATAAAACAATAAAATATATTTATTTATAAGAAATAATAAAACAGATAAATAAAACAGTCCATCAGTGAGTTTAAGAGAACATTAGTAGTGTGTAAGTAAACCCAAGTGTCCCCTTTTGGTCTAGCTCTGTCTGTCCCTTTCCCTCTCCCCATCCCCCAAAGAAGTAATTACCCACTACCTTGAAGTTTGGAGTTAATCATTGCCTTGCTTTTCTTTACTTTACCACATATGTATAAACCACTAAACAAAAACCTGTAGTTTGCCTCTTTTTGAACTTCTTTTAGGTAAAGCCACACCATAAATACTCTTTTGCCCAAGAGTGTGCGAGAATTTGCATGTTGATTTGTGCCACTGTACTACATTATTTTTCGTTGCTGAGTAGACTTCTGTTGTAGGAAGATGGTCCAATTGGTCTGCCCACTCTCCTGTTAATGGACATTTGGGTCGTTTCCAGTTTTTGCTAAGATGGACAATATTGAATCAACAATCTTGTAGCTTGCAAAAGTTTTTCTAAGGTACATACTCCGGAGTGGGATTGCTGGCTTGAAGGGTGTGTACATGGTAACTCATTAGGCAATGCTAAACAGCCTCCCAAAGTGCTTGTGCCAGCACGCACCCCTGCCAGCCAGCGGTGTGTGAGGCTTCCTGTTGCTCCACAGCCACCTCATTTCTTGGTATTGTCGGGCTTATTCATTTTTGTTAGTCTGGGGTGGGGATGCAGGGAAGGAATTGAAACAGTTGTTTTCTCATTAGTCTTGTTCTTTTTAGCATGTGACAAGAATATTTCATGACTTGGATGGAAAAGTAGTTAAACGGGACTCTGGAATATGGATCAATGGGTTTGATTACACTGGAATGTCCCACATAACACCTCACATTCCAGAGATCAATGACACCATCCGAGCTCGCTGTGAGGAGAACGCACCTCTCTGTGGCTTCCCATGGTACCTTCCAGTCCACTTTCTGATCAGGTTGGTTCACTACTTTTCTGCCTCAGGTGGGGGTTAGTTTGTTCTCAGGTCTGTCACTGTGGCAGCACTCCATTATTTGAACTGGTTAACAGAAGTCAAGTGCCATTTATACTATTTTTTCCTATCATTGCAAAAGTTCTATTTCTTTAGTGGGATGAACCACTTAGAAGTTTAGGTTTTTTTTATTCAAATTTAGAAAGTTTTTCCTTTAGAAATCTCAGTAGTTAGAAAGGGTGGCCCTCTTAAATAATCAAATAGACAGCAGTTAAGCATCAAGTTCAAATTGTTTCATTTCTGGGAAATTTTTATCGTTTGATAAAGATTAGATGAGAAGAAATAGCTTGGGTAGTGGAGTCAGGATCCCCTAGGGTCCTTTATTCTTTGGGAAGGTTTTATTCTGCAATAACCTGGGCTTCAGAGGAATTAGAATAATATATATTCTGAACACAAGCATCCTAAATATTATTGATATATTGAATTCCTTTTCAAATAGGAAAAACTGGTATCTTCCTGCCTCAGAAGTTTCCCCAAGAGAACCTGTTCATTTCAGACTTGTATCCAAAGAACAGACTCACTGGGATTCTGTAAAGCTGACCTTTGAAGCCTCAGGTGAGTCATAGGACTGTTTTTTCTTCTTCAATTCTTAAAATTTTTAATAAGCATGTATGTTTTTTCCTCAAATTTATAATAGTGACCAGCAGCTCAGTGTTTCTAAAAGCAAGTGCAGCTGATTATGATTTCTTAAAGGAAATTTAACAGACTTTATATTTAGAGCAGTTTTAGGTTTACAGAAAAGTCAAGCGGGAAGTAGAGTTCCCCCATCTCCCACCCTCACAGCTTTTCCTAATATTAGCGTCTTGGATCAGTATGGTATACTTCTTACAAACGGTGAGCCAGTATTGACCCATTATTATTAACTAATGTCCTCAGTTTACATTAAGGTTCCGTTTACTCTTTGTGTTGTACAGTTCTGTGTGTGGGTTTTGACAAAGGCATCCACCATTACAGTATCACACAACAGATTCACTGCCCTAAACCACCCCCACCCTGTCCTCCTCCTACTCATCCCTCTATCCTCCCCACTCCCCCCGACAACCCCTGATTGTTTTAATGCCCTTGTTGTTTTGCCTTTTTCAGAATATCACACAGCTTGAATCATTGAGTGTAGCCTCTTCAGATTGGCTTCTTTCATTTAGCAATGTGCGTTTAAGGTACCTTCATGTCTTTTAGAGATTTGATAGCTTTTTTTTTTTTTTTGCTGAATAACATTATGAATATACCACAGTTTATCCATTCACCTACTGAAGAATGTGGCTGCTTCCAGTTTTTGACAGTTATGAATTAAGCTGCTATAAATATATTTGTGTGCAGGTTTTTGTGTAGACGTAGGTTTTTCAACTTATTTGGATAAACACTTAGGAGTACAATTGCTGGATGGTGTGGTAAGCCTCTATTTACCTTTGTAAGAAACTGCCAAACTGCCTTCCAGAGCGGCTGCACCGTTTTCCTTTCCTGTCAGCAGTGAGCGGGAGTTCCTGTTGCTCTACCTCCTCAACAGCTTTTGGTGCTTTCAGTGTGTAGCCATTCTGGGAGAGGGGTGGTGCTGTCTCGTTTTTTTAATCTGCAGTTCCGTAATGGCACACGACAGTTAGCAGCTTTACGTGTGCCTTCTGTATGTCTTCTTTGGTGAGGTGTCCTGATCTTTTGTCTATTTATTAGTTGGGTTGTTTTCTTATTGTTGAAATTTAATAATTCTTTGTATATATGTGTGTAAGTCCTTGATCAGATAGCTAAGTGATTTGTAAGTGTCTTCTCCCAGTCTGGCTTGTCCGTCCTTTCATTCTTTTAATAGTGTTTTTCACAGAACATAGGTTTTAAATTTAATGAAGTCCAACTTAAATCAGTTTTTATTTCATGGGTCATGCTTTTGGTGTTGTATCTAAAAATCACTACCAAACGTAATGTCTCAAAATTTTCTCCAGTGTTATCTTCTACAAGTTTTTTACTTTTGTTTTACATTTAGGCCTACATTTTGAGTTACTTTTTGTGAAAGGTGTAAGGTCTATGTCTAGATTCATTTCTTTTGTATGTGGATTTCCAGTTGTTCTAGTACTATTTGTTGGAGATGATCCTGTTACTATTGAATTACCCGTTTTTTTGTGACGCCTCAGCTGATTATATTTGTGTGGGTCTGTATTGTATCTGGGCTCTGTATTCTGTTCTCTCACCTGTTTCTCTCTCTTCTTGCCCTTACTGCATTGCTTTGATTACTATAGCTGTGAGAGGTGGGTAGAATCTGTCCCCAGTAACTTTATTTTTTTTTCAGTATATTGTTTGTTTCTTGTCTCTCCACACACCAGTGTGTTGATATCCACAAAATAACTTTCTGGAATTTTGACTGGAATTGCACTGACTCTATATATTAAATTGAGGAAAACAACATCTTTACAATTTGACTCTTCCTCTCCATGACACGGGATGTCTATTTATATCTTGTTTGGTTCCTTTTATCAGAGTTTTGTAGTTTTCCTCAAGTAGATTTATACCTAACTATTTCATTTGTGGGGGGTGCTAGTGCCAATAGTGTTGTTCGCTGAGGATGCATAAAAAAGAAACTGACTTTTGTGTATTAACCTTATACCTGACAACCCTGCTGTTATATTTATTAGTTTCAGTTTTTTATTTTAAAGATTTTATTTATTTATTTTTAGGGAGAGGGGAAGTGGGGGAGAAAGAGAAGGAGAGAAACATCAATGTGTGGCTGCCTCTCAGGTGGCCCCCACTGGGGACCTGGCCCACAACCCAGGCATGTGCCCTGACTGGGAATTGAACCGGTGACCTTTTGGTTCACAGGTTGGCACTCAGTCCGCTGAGCCACACCAGCCAGGGCTAGTTCCAGTTTTTTGTTGATTCTTTTGAATTTCCTACATACATGATCAAGTTATCTGCAAACAAAGTGTTATATTTTCCTTCCCAGTCTTTATACACTTTATTTCATTTTCTTGTCTTACTGCATTAACCAGGACTTCCAGTGTGATTTCGGAAAGGCATGGTAAGAAAGGACATCTGTGCCTTGTTCCTGATTCAGTAAGAAAGCTTCTAGTTCCTTGCTGAATATGAAGTTAGCTGTAGATTTTCTGTAGATGTTCTTTATCAGGGTGAGGGAGTCCCCATCTATTTTTAGTTTGCTGAGAGTTTTTATGGAAATGCATGTTGGACTTTGTCAAATGCTTTTCTATCAATTAATATGATCATATGATTTTTCTTCAGTCTATTGATGTGCTGGATTACATTAATTTTCCATGTTGAACTACTAATTTTGCATAATGAATAAATCCCACTTGGTTGTAGCTGATAATTTTTTATGATCGTTGGATTTAATTTGCTCATATGTTGAGAATTTTTGCATCTATAGTCATGAGAGATACTTGTCTGTCAGTTTTCTTGTAACATCTTTGTGTGGTTTGGTATTAGGGTGATGCTGGCCTTGTAGAATTAGATAGGAAGTATTCTCTCTGCCCCTATCTTCTGAGGATATTGCAGAGAATTGGTATAATTTCTTCTTTAAATGTTTGGTAGAATTCACCAGTGAACCCACCCAGGGCTGGGTTTTTTTTCCCATTTTGGAAGGCCATTAATTATTGATTCAATTTCTTTTTGAGGATTTTATTTATTTGTTTTTAGAGAAAAGGGGAGATTCTATGAATGTCAATAGATCCAGTTTTGTGACAGTGTTGTTTACTTCAACTATCTCCTCACCGATTTTTGGCCTGCTAGATTTGTTAGTTATTAGTAAAGGAGGGTTGTGGGGTCAACTGTAACAGTGAATTTGCCTATTTCTCCTTTACTTCTATCAGTCTGGGCCTCACCTATTTTAACATTCTGTTGTTAGATGCACATCAATTATACATATTTGATATAATTTATATGATATCTTAGCATATCAATTAATAGTTAAAATTATTTTTAGTGGCTGTCCTAGAGCTTGCAATAGTTCACTTTCAAATAACAGTATATCTCTTCATGGGTGGTGCAGATTATTCACTTATTTAATTTATTTTTAGTGTGGAGACTTTGTAACACAGTATTCCTGTTCCCATTTCTTCCCACCCTGGGATTCTACAAAGTTGACCTTTGAAGCAACGGTTAAGTCATAGGACAGTTTCCTTCCCCATCTTTCACTTACTAAACTTTTTAATAAGCGCATGTCGGTTTTTCTATCTCAAATTTATTATAGTGACCAACAATTTGATAAGAGATTATAGTATTTCTAAAAGAAATTGAGGCCAATTATGATTTTTAAGGAGCCCGATTGAAAACTTTCAGTGTCAGTTGCTGGTTCATTATAGATCCATAGCAGCTTTGCTCTGGCGTTAGACAGTGTGGTTTTGTTTACCTTTCTTGGTACATTTACGTTTAAAACTAGTAGCTAGCTCTGAGAGCTTTTCAACTGGTGTTTTGACCTTTAAGTCTTCTCTCCAATATTATCTTTCAAAAATAGACTTGATCGTGTCAATTCCCTACTTAGAGAACTTTTTCTAATTTCCTGTTGCCTGCAGAATAAGCCCAAATTCTTTGTCAGAGTATGTTTTGTCTTTGGTAGTTTGGCCTATGCATACCTTTTAAACTTTTTTCCTTTGATGCACTCCATAGCTACATTCAGCTGGTCATTTGTCCCCCGTTGTCCACTCTCACTTCTGGTGAAAGTGTATTTTCTTGCTGCTACTTCCCACCCAAATGCTACCCTTCTCTCCTTGGCAAAATCTAAAAACTAATCTGACCCTCTTTTCCCAGCATCTCCAAAAAAACTGAACAACTGCCATCCTTCTACTTTTTTCTTATCTTTGTACATAGCTCAGTTGTACTGCTGATCACCTTGTATCATGATTATTTAATTCATGTCTGTATTTTCTGTTAGATTTCAAGGGAGGCAGACATAGATGGGTTTGTGTTTATCTCTCTGTTTCTGATGCCCAAGATAATCACTGGCACATAATGGGTGCTCAAGAAATGTATTAAATTGTTGAATTTTGGCAATTTTATTATTTTTAAAGCAGCCTATGTGATCATTTCTCACTTAGCACAGAGACAAACATCAAGATGTAGGAAATTTTGTCATCAGAAGATGTGTGAGTTTGCTTGTCTGCTGGGTAATTTTTTTAAAATAAGCAAACCAGTGATGCAACATTGTGGCTGAGAC